>VZTX01007314.1:562943-733172 GCA_013400915.1 Pardalotus punctatus | reverse complement strand
AAAAAAAAAAAAAAAAAAAAAAAAAGTCTAGTTGCAGGTAAGCTTCCATTAGCCAAATTAAATTCATTGTCAAACTCTTTAGTTAATTTTGTGTCTAGAACATTATGACATCTAAATCTACTCAGTCTTCTCTTCATATGGTAAACCACTGGAGCTTCTTCCCCTCTCACTACCACTTGTACTTCCTCAAGGCCTTGTTCTGTTTGTGTGTTGCACTGGTGATCTGTTCCTCAGAGCTGGAAAACCACCCAACTGAATATATTGTCCTTTTCTTCCCATCATACAATTTTTTTCCTATTCTTCAGTTGCAAGTTGTGTTTTCTTAACACGTTCAAAGTCCATAGAATCACAGGTTATGCTGGATGGAAAGGAACCCCCAAGGATCATCAAAGTCCAGCTGCTGGCCCTGCACAGGACATCCCCAAAAGCCTGGGAGGCTGTCACAGTGCCTGACCACCCTCTGGGTGAAGAAGCTTTTTCTAATTTCCAGCCTAAACCTTCCGTGACACAACTTCAGGCCGTTCCCTCAGTCCTGTCACTGTCACCACAGAGCAGAGATCAGTGCCTGTCCCTGCTCTTCCTCCCACAAGGAAGTTGTAGCTGTAATGAAGCCTCCCCTCAGTTTCCTCCGGGCTGAAGAGACCAGGTGAGACCTCAGCTGTTGCCCGTACAGCTTCCTCTCAAGGCCCTTCACTGTCTTTGTACCCCTTCTTTGGATACTTCTAATACCATACACTTAAAGCTATTATATCTAAACAGCTTAAAGTTAGGAAAAATTTTTTTCTCTTCATCATTTTTCCGTGTGACTGTCAAAGAGTTAAGCTGTTCAGAATAAGCAAACAGAAGTAGTTCCCGGCAGTTACAATGGCCGTCCCCACTTAGAGCTCTTCTCTGCTGTGAATCAATAGCTCAGGATCTGAAGCATGCAGCTTTTCTGTCTGAGAGCTGGGAAGTGCAGCATGGTATCAAAGCATCTTCGCACTTGCCTGCAGACTCTGTACTCTATATCGGAAAGAGTTCATGGTCAGTGTGATGAACATGCATAACTGCCATTAACATTAATGGGAGTTATGCTTGAATGTCAAGAGAAGAATAACTTCTCAATGTAGTAAAGGAATTAATTAAGCTGTGTTTGGTTCATTGGTTACTGAAATGTGATCATTAGACTCAAAGGAAAAAAAAGCAATTAGGGTGATAGACTAGTTTACTTTGTACTATGCTGAAACCTCTTGATTTGCCAAGGCAGAACTATAAGAAGATCAGTTAAATTTGGATACTTGCTGTACAGTTATAGTGAATGTATAGGATGACAAAAGTAGTACAGTTTTGCTGCTGGTTCTGTGGTATGTAAAAGGAACATATTTTATTTGTGCAATTAAATAAGCTGAAACAAGACCTTTTTTGAAGGTTGCTTATAAAGAAAAATCTGACTTGTTTCTGTGAGCCATTTTGACATCTCACATGCTTATAGTAACCCCATGAAGAATTACTCACAGAAATAGTTCTAGAACTTTAATTAAGAGAACCATGAGGTATATATTCAAACCCCTTCTGCTGCTCCATTTGGTGTTAATAGTGTTGTGCTAGGTTTTTTCCTATTTTCTGTATGTTGAGTCAGATAGTTACGGGTAGTTGGAGTTCTTGTTTTCTTGTTTGTCTCTATATTAAGCTTCACTATCAAACACAAACTAATCCTGTTATTTTGGCTGTTCTGGAAATTTCGTAACCTGTTTTCTCTGCCATGCATCTGTTACTTCAGGTAATATCTGAAAAGAAATGTGAATGCCTTCTTGAGTGCAACTGTCATGATCTGAAACAAAAAATGGATTTGTCGATAGACTGGCTTTAAAATTTTTTTCTTTTCACAATAGGTAGTAACAGCCTGCAATTTGTGTAGAAGGCAAACAGTACCTTCTGTTAGTGTTCATGTAGTTTTCACTGAGTGATCCAGATCACAGACTCCTTATTTAGAATTATGGAATCTAAACATGAATTAAGAATTAAGGTTGGAAAAGACCTCCAGACTGAGTCCAGCCTTTGACCAAACACCACCACAACTAAACCAGGCTCTAATTGCCATGTAATTTCCTGAACACCTCCAGGAATGGTGACTCTACCACCTCCCCAGGCAGCCCATTCCAATGCTTAACAACCCTTTCAGGGAAAAATTTCTTCCTGATGTTCAACCTGAAGTGGTTTTGTTTTCCAAATACTAGGTGCAGTTCTATCTTTGCTGAGTGTTGTGGTAGACATCGTGTTCAGAATACAATAAATAGCACATATAATGCTAGTTGGATGTATTTATTACTTTGTTTAGGTGAATATTTTAGTCAATTCTGAATACACAGGATCTCTTTTATTTTTTGTATGAAACAGTATTGTGAAGTGAATTTTTCAGTCCTTTATTATCTACCATCTTTTCTGAACCAAATTTTAGGCTTTTACTGGAGTTTGGTACAAAACATAGAAATGGAAAATTGCTTCATAATGGCTTCCCAGTGCTCATCTTTCATTTAAATTTCTAGGGGGATGCTGAAGATTTTATGTGTCTTGATGAAAGCAGAACAGTTTAATATGCATACCTGGGAACAATTTATTGTGATTGACTGAACAAATTTTGTCTGTGCAATAGTAACAATAGCTTGGTTCTCTTCCAGGTACATTTGTTTCATTAGTACAGTTCAAGGAGACCTTGTCTTGAAATAAGAGGTTGTTCAAGGGAGAGCAATTTGTGCTTGTTTTGCAGGTAGCTATGGCAGGAAGTTTTGAGGTGGTATACTCTCCTAGCCAGAAAAGTAGAATATTTACAGGGGAAATCAGCTAAGTCAGCATGGTTTCTGGGTAACACATTTGTAAATGAGTAAGAAGTAATCCTCCTCTATAACGAGGTGATTGTACAATAGCTGTGTATTACAATAAAGAAGGTACATCTTGAGATGTATTTAAGCTGTTAAAGTGACAAAATGTTGAATAACCGTATAATGCTTGGCTATATGGGCTGTAGTTATAACTGCTTCTTTATTTTGAGGTACTTTCCATCTTAGCAAAACTCTGGATTTTTCTCTTAGTAAGAATTTCATGTGCAGGGTTAGAATTTGAGTTCTATAAATTAGCTGATTTCTATGTACTCGATAGAAGTTACTAATGCTTTCTAAGTGGGATCTATCACTGCACACTGCCAGTTGTCACAATTCATTGATGTGCTGTATAATTCTCCCTGAAATGTCTTTTATCAGTTTTAGTTCTTCCTCAGTGTACAGGAATGCAATCTGCTTGTCCTAAATGTGGCATGTGCAAATTGACTTGATGTGGACAGACAGGTTAATAACAGTTTAAAAGGATTTTTATGTTTGTTTTGGTTTTTAAGGAGTCCAAAGCATCTGTGCAATAAGCTTAGACTTGTGTATCAGTGTTGAGGTTTGTTTTGGTTTTTGTTTAGTTGGGGTTGTTTTTCTTGGTGGTTTGGTTTTCTGTTATTTTGAGGAGTGGAAGGTTAGCTGTATATGGCACAGGGAGTTGTCTAGATGTGTGTGATCTCTGGTAAGGTCAGGGTAAAAAGGATTTTTATAGCTCCCTGCATTGGTATCTTCTGAATGTGCAGCTTGCAGTACTATGGAGTTGTTGTCTTTTTAAAACCTCATTCCAAAACAGTCCAAGATTTGTCATATCTCTAGCTCTCATTTTTTAACATTGCTAACTTTTGTTCTGATTTGAGCAGTTGTTAAAATGGATAATGGATTAGCAAGGAAATTGGATACAGTTTCTTGACTTAAGAATTCTACTTTGGCTTTTAGCAGAGGAAAGAAAGAAAAGGTTGACATGATTAATGCTATAAGTCATTTAATTGCAGGAATGACTGCAACAGCATTGTTTTTCTACATTTGTCATCATAACCTTTCCAAAATGTTAAAATTCTGGGTTAGACTAGGATTTTAACAAATACAGTTTGGAGAAATCAAGTGTTTATTTTGGCTCATGCAAAAAGTTCTAGAAGACAGCATGCTGGGGCTGGGGTTGAGTTGTTGAGAGATAACTCATCCAAAGTACTGCTCTTAAGGGTGAGTTTTAGTATCACTAAATCTGGAAGGAATCCTCACTACAGCAATTATTTCTGCTGTTTGAGGGAGCAACCTAAGAATTAACAAATCTGGATTTAGACACACCAGGCATGACACACTAGGCTTTCAACAAAGATCAGCTGTAATCTGGTAATACTGGTTTCCTTTGTAACTTTCTGTTGGTGTGGGGATAGTGGTGGAATGGGAGCAGCTATTGAAGATGTCAACTTGAACTAGCTGAATTTGGGTTCGTTTCTAACTTACCCTTTGAAGGAGGATATTGCTTAGTACTTGCCTTGTGTTTGTCCATGGGTATTCAAGTGATCGAAAAGGAATCACCAGCTTGTTAAGTGGCCCATAGAAATAAAATGTGGAAATTCTTGTCTCCTATATGGAATTTATTCGTATAGCAGAAATCTAAATGGATGTGCACTTCCAGGAGACAACTGGAGAGGTCTGAAAATGTTGACTCTTCATTACTGTGTTGCATTTCATCCCTAGAAATACTCGGCTCAGTAGGCTAAATTTAAATGTAAATGCTTGTCAGGCCCTCTGAGAAGCTGATGATGATGGTCTTGCTCCTCTGAAATTTAATGTGAAAACTAGTAGATAACAGATTTCAATCTCATAAAGATCAGCCTGTCCTTTTGTGACAGCTGCATTTGTTTTTCTGGAAAATAAATAAAATTAAAAATGGTATATCTGTTACATTCCATCAAAACAAGTATGAGCAGAAAATAGGTTTTTAGTTTAAAAGTATCTGAAATGCTTAGAGATTTGTCCTGGAAAATTAAAAATAGGGACTAATGAGTTAACCTTTTATATAGTAACTTGTTATCTTTTGCATAAGGGAAACAATTTTATGCTCATTACAGCTGGTGTATTTCAATATTGATACTTAGCCTTGTCTTTCAATTGATTTATTGACAGATTATCCTCTTAGTAAAGTTTAGATAGAATTTTTTTTGTTGCTGTTGAGTCATATATTTGAATGCATTAGCATTTTTTCATACATCGCTGCCTGAAACATGCATTCTGTGCCTGTAGCTAGTTTAGTGCTTCTGTTTTAAGAAGCATTTCCAAATCTTGCATGCTGTAATAAAAAAAAATAAAATTGCATTTAATGTCAGTTTATCATCTTAACAGCCTCCTAATCTACTGTGTTCCTCAGTAGAGAACAAATTGATGGAATTACGAGTTGTTATCCATGGGAAATCATTTAATGATGTAATTACTGTTAATATAGCAGCTAACAATAATGATAACATCCAAAACACTCCAGAAAGAATCCTTAAAATGACATTGCAGATTTTGTCTTTCTGAGAGGGGATGTATCTCAAGATACTTGCAGTCCAAGATGACGTAATTTTAGTTCTTCCTAGATGTGAAGTTAAATGTAATTATACTTTTGCACTTCCAATATAATACATTTTGTGCTGTGCAGAAAATGAAAACACCAAAGTAATAAAAGTTAATTATAGATCCACATTAATTAACACATATGCAGGTAGGGTTTCAGGTGGAGTATGTGCTCTCTACTATGTTGGATGTTGAGGGTTCACAAGCAGCATGTCCTGCAGCCAGTGCAAGCAAGATATGGATGGGATTGTTGGCTTGCCTGGTGCTGCTGAAAGCAGCAAATGCCCCTGAAAATAAGAGTTTGTTGAATGACATTAGTGCTTAGACTGTTCTTTATCTTCGTCCATAAAGCATACATAAAAATATTTCTTTTAAAATAAATGGACTATTACATGTGCTCAGATGGAGATATTTTACGACAGATTTATTATGAAATCAGATTTTCCAAATTTCTTCTATTCCCAAAGCATCAGCTGAGAATATCTGTCTCATTTACTAGCATTGACTGTTCCCTATGACATGTACAGGCTCAGAGTATATCACACCAAATTTTGGCCACAAGATTTTTAATTTTTTTTTGTTTTAACAGCTATTGCTTATGATACTAGTAGAAACTACTCTAGTCCTAGTGTATGTTTTGCAAAAAAGTACCATCTGTATATATTTCTGATGGTGTTTTTGGGCAGAGGGGGTTTGTTGGGTTGTTTGGTTTTGGTTTTTTTTTTTTTTTTTGCTTTCTTGTGTGGCAGCCCTTCCAACTCTTGCTTTTTGAAATTAAGTTGTGAATCCACATTTCACCCTTACAGTACAATCTTCATCAATAGCATACCTTGAAAAATACTGAAAAAAATGGCAAATTCCAAATCTGTGAATTTGTGGGATAGAAACAAACATGTTTTCAGAGATGCTGATTTTGCCTATAGTTAAAAGATCAGTTGCCAGTAGCATCATAAGACATCAATGTAAAACTAGACTAACTGAGATCTCAGTCAGGCCAGGGCTTTCCACATTCTCAGAGGAAATTGGAAAAGGAAGTTGTTAACTTGAAAATACACCTGACTCAGTATTAACTTGATCAGAACTGTAGTTGCTAGCAAAGCATCTTCTCAGTGTTTGGTGTATGTATTTCTTGTTTCTTGTTTTCTTCTTGATTTTAGATGTGAATAAAATATTTCCTGTTACACAAAAGATAAGATGAAGTTCATTAGGTACAATCCTGTGGTTTTCTTTTTTTAAGCCACCAGCCAAAAAGTTGCCTCTTTTGAATCAAAACCAGCATTCTGGTAAATGTAAGCTTTCCTTTGCCTTCCACTCCTTCCAAATTAGGTCTCGGAGTTTAGTACTGAGGCGGAGCTGATCGTGGGAGTCAAGTGTCAAGTGCCTTAGCAGTGATTGAATTCAGGAAAAAAACAAATTTAAGAGCAATTTGCAGTTCTTTTTCAGAAGTACACAGGAGTTGGCAACTAAATTATCTGTTCTGTGAAAATGATTTGAACTTACTGGAGTGTTTGAGCTATGTGCCAAGAAATCCAGGTAGTGTCAAGCGCTGCTTTCAACTGCAAATAATTATATGTGACTTCTGTAATACATTTAGTTAAAATAATTTTTTTTTTAAAAATTAGATTTGTTACAATGAAATATAAAAATTACCATGAGGGAAGGAATAAATCTGTTTAAAAGAAATCAAAAGCTATAAAAAGTTATTCTATTTTGCTATTTTTTAAAATATATCTTGGGAATCAGAATGGGATGGTTTTCAGTTTATAACAAATAGAAACACTCTTAAAGTAATTTGGTAAAGGTATTGCTTGTACTATCACAGCATATCTAAAGACATTATGGACAAAACTTGCGATGTGAAAAGCGATTCTTGTGATTGGAGCAGATAAAATACAGTATTTATATGCTTAAGAAATAGCAAAAATACGGTATTTGCCATTCAGTTATTGGTGAACAGAATAAAACCTCATCTGTTTCTGTGAGTGGATGACATTAACTTCAGTGGAGGAGCCGCTTACCATCCCTCCCCATAGCGATGGGCTGAGAGCGAGCGTGGGGTCCCAGGGTAAGCCCGCAGGGACTGGCGACGCGGGGAGCTGTTGGACCGTATTCAACAGCTGAGTGCATGCAGCAACCGTTTGTGCAGCCTTCCCGATGTTAGCGTAGCAAGAAACAATAAGAAATGAGTAGTGGGTCTTATATTGTGTCTTGATTTTGTATCCAGCTGGTGCTGGAATAGAAAACTGAGAGGTAATTTAGAAATGTGAAAGTGTATTCTTTATCCAAAGTTTATTGTTCTTTTCTGAACTGTCAAAGACACCTGTGTTTGTACACGTAGCAGTGAACTTCATGGATTTGCTTCAGTAACAAAACATTCTAATTTTGAGGGAGTACTTCCTATTGGGAATACTATGGCAGTTTTATTATTTTGTGAGGGCATGTGTGAGTTCTCCTCCAAAGCATTGTTCACATGCACACTGTGGACCCAGTATTCCCCTGGAATCTCAGCCTGCTCTGTTCTAGTCACACATTCGGTGGACACAGAGCATTTCCAACTAAATGCGGTTGGAAGTCACGCATGAGGAATCCAGAGGCTTTTCTGGGATTTGCCTGTCCTAAGGCAGTAATTTTTCAATTGGTTCACATTTTTCTTTCTTAGAAGAGGGATCATTCCTTAAGAATATTGAACCTTGGAGGAGGAGCATTTCCATGTTCAACTGTGGATGAAGTATAGGGTGTAACAATTAGGAGAGGCCAGTCCTGAAATACTAATTCCTAAAAGGATCGACTCAAAGCCTAGTATCATCTTTCCAGTGGTTTGGCTTGCTCATTCAGAGGGCTCCTAGTCTAGTAAGAGAAAGCCTTGAAGTTAGAGGGGAGACACCATATTTTAATCTTTTTTTTTTTAAATCTCTTCTCCTAATCTCTTTTGTACAAGCTTCTTCATTAACTCTGGAAGAAATAAGCTCCATATCAGCTTAGATGGAATGTTCCACCACAATGCTATAAGCCTTACTTGTATGTATACAATAAAGTTGGGGCTGAATTTGCACTCTTTCCTACTGGGTGTGATGGTTTTGTGTTTCTTTGAAAAAATATTGCAATTTAATAGTGCTAATCCCATCCATTCTGAATTTGTTTGGAGCTCCTGAAACCTTTCCTCTTTCAAACTTCTATTAAAAAACTCAGTTAGAATCTGGCTAATTACTTAACTTCTACACCAATGCTGTTAGTGCTAAGTGGTGTAATTAGTTGCTTTCCTGACTGTGTCTGTCTTTGTGGTACGGGGTGACAGGCTCTTACACAGGCTGATGTTTGCAGCCTGAAAAGATGTTCTGTTACCTGTGAGCCACCCCTCCATTGTGCATTTGGTGCAACATCTGGGCACGATGCATCATTAAAAGAGATTTAGAATCAGTGTCTTCCTGCAACTGCTAGATAAACTTCTGAGGTTCAGATACTACTTGGAGTCAGTCACTGTGGGAACAAGATGTGGAAAGCAAACATTAACTGATTAAAAATAAAGCTTGTTTAGTAGTACCTGAAAATTCTTTGAAATGCACTTTGTGTAGGCAGGCTTGAACTAGCCCTCCTTCCTTTTTTGACCAAAAAGATTGGGATTTAGAAACGAAAGAGTGAAGTACATTTTACATTATCCAGTACTTGTTGCTGTGGCAACATAGATGCATAATTTTAAAGGCAAGCATTTTTTAGCCTTTGGGGTAGATAGCATTTTGTGTCTTTTTCCTATTTCAGATTGAGAAACAGGATTTATGTTTCATCAGATTTTTGTAATTAGCATACATTCACTTGAAATATAATATATGTTATCTTTGTAAAAGATATAATAATTTATAAATTAGTAAAAAGGGTGATTTTGCATTGCTCTGGGATGCCTTAAAATGAAAGATTTGCTATTACAACAAAAATTATAATCTGTGTTACGAGAGCTTTGGTAAATAGTTTAATGCATTGGGAATTCTTGACAACAAATAGATGAAGACCTGCCACTTTAAAAACTCCCTTGCCTTAACTGCTTTCTAACTCCAGTAGTCAAAAGCTGTTAAGCTTTAAGTGCTCTGTCATATTTGTGGGCTTTTATAGCAAAGAGTAGAGCAGACAGCAGTGATGATGGAAAACGATGGTAGGTAGGCTTAAAATGCTATAAAGCATAGAGACAATTGTTTGTAATGCCTGGAATTGAAACCTTTTTGAATTAAATGATCGGCCATATGTGCCACCCTTATGGACCCTGTAAGAAGAAGAAAAGAAATGTACCCTATTGCTAACTGTGCATGAAATTGCAGTGTTAGAAGATATTGACCAGATGTTTCAATCTCAACAAATAGCTTGTTATGTGACTGAGTGAAAATCTCTCTGCTGCTTTGATCACATACACCTTAAAGGAAGAAGTAATTTAATAGAGGTTGTCCAAGTTCATCATTGTCAATAAACTTTGACTTGACCTTTGCCATCTGTTTTTGATACTGTTGCTGATAGAAGCTGATAGGCAGCTGTTTACAGTTTGTGCTATATGAATTCTGTGCTGCCAGACAATGAAAGAAGTCTCTCCACTTGTGGATTTTTTGCTGTCCTTCTGAGTTTGGGTATTCATTGAGACTGCACGTCATTTAGCAGGGGAGTGAGGGTGACGTATGCATGGGTATTGAAAAGGAAGTTTTATTTCAATGTTACAGATATGCAAAATCATATGTGAAATACCCTGAAAATGTCCCTTTGCAACAGCATCAACTTCACTTATAGATTAGTACCTAAATATATATACGTGGTTTACACTGGACGATTTTAAGGCATTTTTGAATTGCTTATCAGTCTTCCTTACATCTATCTGAAGTGCTAATTCTTTACAAGTAGAGTAGGCTGAGGCATTGATAACAGTACCTTACAGTTGCCCAATGAGTCTGTCTTACTATACCCGTGTATGATGTTCCATTTTCATGCTGTTTGTGTCCTTCCGCTCACGTCTGAACACAACCACTTCTGACCAGAGAGGAACAAGACTTTTTAATGATGTACTTTACTTGCTACTCTTCAATATTCACACCCAGTGTTCAAGGATTTTGATTCTTTTGAGTTATTTTATGGTAAAGATATCTTAATCCTTACTTCATGCACAGCTTTGCAATATTGGCAGTTTTTTAAATAAATAGTTGTATAAACTGAAACAGCTGCAGAAGGAACCCCAAGTAAACCTGGAATTCTTACTGTTGTGATACCCTTCAAGTACCTGTCATCTGTGACTGTGATGAAGAACTGGTGTGACCAACCCTATTCTGTAGATATATCATATTTTACCTGGTGTTGGGAAGGGAATGCACAAGTTTTGAGGCAAGGGAGTGACACATCAGATCAGACAATGGGGCAGTGGTTGATGTCTCAGATTCTGCCCTTCAAATGGGGAAAGGGTACAAGGCCAACTGTGTCTCACTTGTGGGCCTTGCAAGAGGCATTCTGCCTTTGGCCTCAAATAACATAAATTGACCTTCAGAAGAGGGGCTGCACCACTTTAGGTATTTGAGGCAGAGCTGTTAGCATAAGAGTATGATGGAGTAAGCAATATTGGTATTAGGTATTATTTAAAGGGTGCAGTTAAAAAGAGCACTAGCTTTTGGCCACATTGAAACTTTGGAATATGACGACTACATGTGTAATTACAGAAAATATGCTTGTGTTTCCTTGTACAGCAAGAAGCTTATGAGCCAGACTAAAAATAAACCAGTGAACAAGCAGATGAAGAGCAATGATAGGAAATAGGAAATGGAATACAGAAGAATAGCAGTGCTGAAAATAGTTATTTGGATTAATTTTTTTGTAAGAGGCAGTTTGTTAAATTTGTTTTTAAATGAAGAAGTGAATGAATGCTCCTGGATGATTAATGTTTTGATAGATATCTTAATTTGAAAAGCTGTAGTAAAAGGCACTTGTGGCACCATGTTAAAACTAATAGCTGTTCCTGTGCAGGGATTTGGATAGTATATGTTGAGCCAAATGCTGAAAAGATTTAGCTATTGGTCTCAGTGCAAGGCTTTAACTAGTCTTTTCCTTTAAAAAATATTATCACTTTTATCTCATTTGACTGGAAGTTGCTTGAGGGTGTTGTCATGCATTTAAACAATATCACTTCCTCATGCAAGATTTGGCAGCTTCAGCTAATGGTGGAAGAATTACTGTACAGGACATGGGGCTCCTTTTCACAAGCCTGCTTTTAGAAAGATAAGCTTATTTTTTCCTTTTCCCATTTTTTTCTTATATAGCCATTATGTGATAATAGCTGTCACAACCTTTAAAAATTGATCAATGAAAATAAGAAAAAGGAAAAAAGATTGGAAAGGTATTGGAACAAACGGTAGTAACTCATCTGTTTCCCAGGGTCTGGCTGCTGTAATCTTGTAACAGTGATTCTGGAATTAGGTACACTGGGTCTGCTTGGGATGGAGTTAATTTTTCGTTGCAGGTTCTGTGTTTTATGTTTGTCACCAAAACAGTGTTATTTAACACTGTGATGTTTTAGCTATTGCTGAACAGTGCTTGCACAGCATCAAGACCTTCTCTGTTTTTTCACTCTGCTGCCCCCAGCAAGTAGACTGTGGGGAGGGAAAGAGGTTGGGAAGGGACACAGTCCGGACAGCTGACCAAGGAGATAATCCAGGCCACGTGGAATATGGCCAGCAGTAAAACTGAAAGGGAGGGAGAGTTTTTCCAGGTAGCCATGGCTCAGAGAGTGGCTGGGTATCAATCTGCTGATGGAAGGTGGTCAATGAATGTCTTTGTATCATTTCTTCTTGGGCCTTGAGGTTTCTTCTCACTGTTGCCCTAATAATTCTTTCATTTATCCCTCAAGGAGGGAGGATTGAGAGAATGACTGGGTGGAGGCTTACCTGCTGGCTGGGGTTACCCCACCATGGTAGGGATTTTAAATGACACAGTACGTGTAATGATAACAGAATATTGCGTTCCATTTCAGCTTGAGGTGTATCATATCATACACAAGAAATAAGTGAGCTCACTCGGAACTGTGGCACTGTCATCTTTTAGGATTGTTTTGCATATTGTCAGGTTTTTGTGTTTTTAAGATATGTGATTTGATTTTTGATCTGACGTTTTCTCATTTTGTATGGTCCTCTAAGATGAGTTGAGATTTAATTTCCTTTAACATTTAAAATATTCCTAGAAGTATTCCAAAGGGGTTTTAATGGACTGTGTATATATTGGTGGTTGGACATAACAGGGACACAAGTGGTGAGGGGCACAACAGACTGATAAAACCTTTTGAGAAGTACATGGACCCATTCTGAAATTTAGAACATAAAAATAAGAGGTTCTCCATTCATGTTTTGATTTACTAAAACTAACCCTTCATGAGGAGTTGCTCATATTGTTTAGTTTAGATTTCAGCAGGCGTGTAAAGTCTTAGCTAATTTTAGGTCCTTGGAGTCCTCTTCTCTGTGAACTGCAATTTAAAATAAGATCATTTTTGACAGGTCATGCAGAGAAGAGTCCAGCTTCAAATAATGCACTTCAGATGCACTTCAGATGTCTGTATTCAGTGTTAATGAGTTTTGAAGATCCTTCACTGTGAAGGGGCACAATGCTTCCTGTTGTGTTGTCAGTTCCTAGGCATTTAGGATTCAAGTCCACAGCTGAGAACTCCTATGTGCAGAAGGTATGTCAGTCTAAGCAAAGCTTCGTATGCTTTGGCGTCGTTAGTTTAAGATGACTGACAGATGTGGAAATGCTCTACTGGCTGCCACTTCAAAAATGAATTCAGGAGCTCACACAGAGAACAATGTGGCTGTGAGTGTCTTCATCAGCCTTCTTGTTCCAGTTATCAGTGTTGTCCAGTTAACAGTGGCACTTACAGCAAAGCTGAGTTAGAGTAAAATGAAATAATTTCTGAAGGATCTTTGTTACAGACAGAAGACTATAAAGCTATTATAAGATTCATCTGTAGGATGTTTCTTTTTTAAGTCTAATGGTATTGTGTACTGAGACTCAGCAGAAGCAAACTCTCCTTTTGCAGGAAAAGTGCCTTTGCAACTGAAGACAATGAGATAAATTAGTGGGGTCCTCCTCTACAGTAAACTTTTCAGGAACAGCAAAGAAAAGCTTTGAATGCTGATCAAGTGGTGTAATAGGGGATACTGGACTCTGCTCCTGTGGCAGAAGCATGACATTCTCAAGCTAAATAGGATGAGCCTGGGAAATTCAAATTGAAGAACTCTCCCTTTCCCTAATTGTATAAGGCCACTGATTTTCTTTCACATAATATGAAGGGGTGGGGGTGGTTTTTGTTTTTTGAATTGGTTTTTTTAATTGTGGTATTTTGGGGGTTTTTTGGATATTGTTTCTCAAAAGACAGTGCTGAGTATCCAATCAAAGTCAAGTTGCTTCTAGTGTTAAAAGAGCTTCTAGGAGTGCTTCTGTAACTCAGAAGAAAGGAGAAAGGTCTTTTCCAAAAGCCATTTTTTAATCAGACAGAAGTGGGAAATAGGTGTACCACATCTTCAAGTCCAAAGATGTGAAGGAGTGGGACATGGTTCACTCTAAGCAGTTTCACAAAGTCACAGTTGAGTCTTCAGAAGTTTTTCTTGTTACCAAGTTTTCTTGGCACCTCAACGTCTTGCAAGAAAAGTTGGTTCTGTTCTCTGCAATTACCACCTATTCCCTGGAGCACAAAGGTTCTTGCACTTCTCTGATAGCTAAAGCTTGCCAAAGAGTTCACCCTGTTCGACTCTGATCATCAAAAACCACATGAACAGATAGTCCTGCTACTGTGAGCCCAAGTTAGCCTCATGGAAATACGGAGAGAAGGATTTTGTCACCCTCTAGTGTGTCTTGGAGCAGCCGGGGTACTGGCCTCTTTTGCAAGTGCCAGCCTCAGTGTTTGATCATAAGAAATAATGTGTCTGTAGGGATATGGTAACCTGGTATTAGGTTATGCTTATTTTGAAATCAGCTAAATTTAAGACAGATTTATGCTAAAGGCAAGGCATAAATATAAAAAAGTAATTAAAGTTTTCTTTGAGTCTATCAGAGTGCATACAACAAAAATGTGAGAAAAATGCAATCTGTTTAACTCGAGAACATCTGAAAGGTGTTCTCTTTCCCATGCTCCTTTCTCTGTCACAAATGTTTATGCTAACTGAAAAGGTCAGGCCCTGTCCTTGTGTACCTGATGTCCAAGCTGTGTTGACAGAAGAAAACTTCAGAGCAGAGAAACACATTAGATGTCATAAACCACTCCTTGAGTTTCCTTTGTGGGATCCCACTCCTGAGGCTGTCTTGTTCTTTCATGATAAGTTCCTACTTTTGACACTTCTGTCTTTGGTCCATTAGCAGCCTCCAATTCCCTTGGGTGTTGGTGAGGATTCATGGTGTGGCCAGGTGCCAACCTCTCTTGACCAGACTGTCAATACAGTTTGTTCCTAGCTGCCTCTCTGCCTAGCCAAACCCTGGATAATTAACTCATTATGCTGATTCCCGCTGAGCTGGGTCATTTTCTTTTTCTGTCTAGAGTATTTTTCATTCAATTAAATCTTGTATTTCACATAAATCTATAAAATTAATTTTCAGTTTATAAAATTAATTTTCAGTTTATATAACCATATACCTGACATTAATGTGTGCCATTTGTTATTGACCCGCTTATGATATTGGCTGTAATGCTGCATAGCTGCTTCACAATGATAAACATCTTGTGATGACTGACTCCCATTCCCATTTAGAGTGCTTCTGCCACAGTGTCTAACACTAATAACAGCAGTGTGTGAAATAGCCCATAGAAACCTGGCTTTTCCATATCAGGTTATTCAAACTTAAAATCCAGTTCTGGGTCAAATTAAAAACAAAATCCTGAAGTGTCTGCCTTGAAGAGCCTCTCTTGTTTTTTCACGCCTATGCAGAAGATGTGTGCTGTGGCTCATTTCACAAGGTGTAACTTCAGTGGTGTAGCACAGAGACACTTCTGTCATTCAGTTCCATCAAGTTTGTAATGTGATGTCTGCTTTTGCCCTTACTAATATGTAGCCTTTTAGCTGAGGAAAGAAGAATCAGCTTGGAGGAGTTCTGCAACTGACAGCACTTTGTCACCATTATTGTGGGAATAAGAGCAGGTCATTCCAAGAAGGAGTGTTGGTAACTGGAGGTCTGTGATGAGAGGATCTTTGCAGAAACACTGCTGAAATACTTGCCATCTTCCTTGGCGTTGCTTAACTCAGATACTCAAATGAAAATAATATCTATATAGTGGGAATATCCTCTCGCCATATAATACCTGTATTTCAAACAGTCATGAATATGAGTAGAACTGCTGATGGAAGAAGTGGTCTGCACCATATGTAGAGATTCATCTCAGGAAAGTCTGGATCGTGACTTTTGATTCTCAAGTATAACTTGACTTAAATTTAAAATCACTATTGTGACAGTTTATATATGGCATGTATCGCATCTGAATTCAAACTGAGCTGCTGCCTGTAGCCAAAACTGTGATACTTGAATGGAAATTTGTTTTTCCAGAGATTTATGTGAAATATTAGTTATTACTGCTCCAAATGTTGTCAGACTTACATATTAAGTAATATCATTTGAAAAAATGTAAGCCTAAGGTGCAGTTTGAAATATTATGTTTTTTGAAGATTTTTTTGGGTTTGATTCTTTGATAAATTTTGTTCATAGTGATCTATTAATTCTTGTTGTTTGTGAAAGCAAAGCATGCTTGCATGGGACACAAGGCTTCAGATACTTCTGTTGTTACCTGTGTGGAAATTTGTTCCATATTTGCTTAAAGTTGGCCACAGCAGGTTTCATCTTTTTAAAATAATCTGTTCCACTTAATCATACCTCCAAATAGAAAGGATTATTGTTCCTGAGACATGCTAAATAAACACTGTGCAGATGTGTATTATGTATGTGCAAAGGTGTGTCAAATACAAGGATATAATTGATATCCTTGCATGAAATATATTAATTCTCTTATTAGGGGTTTTTGTAATTTTTATTAGAGTGATACGGAATAGATTAGCAGAGCACATGTAGTGTGCATTTCATGAGTGAGAGATTTAATGCTGCCACCATCTGATGATAAAATCTTTTTTCTCTTTAAACTTCCTTCAAAATTGCCACAAGAAAGAGACCCTGCAACTTTTGTCTGCCTTTGTCTTATTAATGGAGATCTTACCTGACTAAAGATTTATATTTTTTTCTCTCTTCCCTCTGGAGCTGGTAGTAATAAAGATGTGACTAAGTATGTATTTGCAACTTAGTTACTTGACCTTTCTACAACCCACAGCTACCACTAATGCTGCTTTGTAATGGAGACATTATCATTTATTTAAATCTTGATTAGGAAACAATTATAAGTAGGGTTTTAGCATAGCAGAAAATTGCTGTAGCCTTTAATTCATACTATAGATTGAGTGGATAAGCTTTCTGACTGTAATTAGAGTGAATTATAATGACTTCAGTTGGCTGACTCACCACTAGCAGAGTAGGGCCTATGATTGTTTCTTCACATTTATTTTTTTATTTCACTCTTGATTTCACATTGCTGATAAATGCTATTTTTTAACTTAGTACAAAATAGAGTTACATTTACAGCTGAATGATATATTTTTTATTAATAAAAGAGGAGCTTTATGAAATAATCTGGCACCTTAGCAACACTGTGCAGCTTCTCTTTCTTTACAATTCAAGTGACAGAACTGCTCTTAATAAAGTTGGAGATAGATATTTTCATGTGTGGTTTAACAGTGTAAAAAGGGAGCATTTCCTTTTTTGCTTGCAATTAAATGGTAGACACAAATGGTTATTTTCATAGCACATAGTTTTTATATATATTATGAATGTTGCATAGTGTTGCTTAGGTTTCTCAAATGTATTGCTTTTCTTATGTGCTAACCCTCTCTTCTTAAAATTTATTTTGTTTGGGGTTTTTTTTGTGGGCTTTTTTTCCCCTTCTTTTTTCATCTGTATTTTCTACAATTTTTCTTCAGAGATGCCATATGTTGCTTGATTAAATGTAAGTGTAGAGGCATCTCCTTTGAGTAGGGGAACTTCTTTTTGTATACCTTGTAAAAACATACTAATCTACTTTTTTTTGCAAAGAACTACATGTATTTAAGTTTTACATTAGGTGTTAAACACTCAGTGGGATCATTAAGGATAAATTTTGTTTTCTTTGCTGTCCTTCCCTCCCTTGCTGTACAAGGTGTTTTTTACTTCAGGCATACAAGTGTTCTTTATGTCAAAATGTAGGCACAGAGTTAAATATGGTGAGTGGAGAGAAAAAAATGGCAAAAATAATATACCAGATACGTTAACTTTGTTTTGTGTTTGGTTTTTTTCTCCTGTCAATCTGCAGTGGATGATTCAGAAACCTTACAAAGCTGCAACTTTCTTTGGGTGCATTGGCAAAGATAAATTTGGAGAGATCTTGAAGAAGAAGGCTGAGGAAGCTCACGTGGATGCCCATTATTACGAGCAGAGTGAAGAGCCAACAGGAACCTGTGCTGCCTGCATCACTAGTGATAACAGGTCGGGGGTCTTTGATATTTTCTGAAGATACAAATGCAGTTGGCATAATGAGTGTAGCCTAATTTGCTTGGAGTATGCAGCCTTGAAAATTTGTGATTTGAATGATAAAGTGTTAACACTGCTTTGAGGCAACACAGGACTGCCTAGGCCATAGTTTGGGGCTGGGCAGTATTAATAATTAATATAGTATTAATTAATATTGATATCAATATTAGAGAATAGCAGTTGTATTATGGGCAGAAGGTGTGATATAATAATATACTACTTCTTTCTGAACTTGATAACTTCCTCTTGCTCTGGAGAGAGAGACTATGTGGGAGAGAGTAGTTGGTTAAAAGGAAGTTTGTGCAGCCTGTGTGCAAGCTGATTGGTACATAAGACTTATACTTGATTGGCAAGTGAGGAATATACCTCAGGTGATCCTGTGTTTAGTGAGGATAGATGTGAGCATATAGGCAGATTGAAAGGGTTAATTTGATTTTATTCAACAGAAAGAAAAAAGCTTTCTTTTTTTGCTGTTGCACTTCTTGAAAAGTTCTTCTAGTACCTATGATTCTGTATGTCTGCATTTTAAGAAATTCTTCTGAATTTCTTTCATATTTCCATTTGCTACTTTTTTCTATTCATTTATCTTGAGCATGGCCCTTTGCTTTCTTCTTTCACCCTCTACCCAGAACACTTGAACTTGTGTTCTACTTCTTTGCTGATTACCTTCTGACAATTGTTTTAAAGGTTTCAAACCCAGCCAATCAGATTAGCTTCATCTTGAGATGTTACCAGCACACATCAGCCCTCCCTGATTTCTGACAGCATTTAAATTTTCTGATACAACATGCTGAATCAATAATGAAAATTATATCAGTTACCCTGAAGAATATTTTCTTTTTGGCTCAGAATAAGATAACATTATTTGTCAGTATCCTTTTTGGTTTCCCTCTGTGGCTTTCAATGCCTTTTGTCCTGAGGACCTGCTCTTTTCCTTTCAAAGCAGCATCAGGAGTTAGTAAAATTTCTCACAGTGAGATAGCAGTCCCATAATTAAAGTCCACAGCACACCTCCGGAGAAGCTGGTGAATGTTTTGGGTAGAATTAGAAAAGGTGGTAGACAGCAACATGAATTGAAATGAGAGTCAGAGGAGGAAGTGTTTTCCATATGAGATGTAGAACCCTAGAACAACTTTAATTAGAGCAGACATCTGATCCAAACTCCTGCAGAAGGCAGGACCAACTTCCAAGTTGGATCAGGATTTTCATGGCTGTATCCAGCTGGGTTTCACATATCACAAAGGATGGAGGTTGCACAAGCTCTCTGGGCAAACTGTTCAAACATCTGATCGCTCTTCATGGGAGAAATTGTTTTGATGGTACTCAGTTGGAGTATTCCTTCTTCCAGCTTGTGTCTGTTCTTTCCTGTGTTCAAGAAGAGTCTGGCTCCATCTTCTCTGTACGCTTTCATTTGGTATTTGAAGAAAGCAGGGGGTCTCCCCTTAGGCACCTGTTCTTGAGGTTCACCCAAAGCCTTTCTGCATTTGTTAAGTGTTCCAGCCTCCTAATAGTCTTGATGGCCCACTGCTGGACTCACTGCACTATGTCAGTGTTTTGTAATGGAAAGCTCACAGCTGGACACAGAATTCCAGATAAAGTCTGGAGAGAGAGCTTTTCCTCTGTTCTCAATGTATAGCTTCCTTTGTCTTCCTGGCTGCGTGTTAGCTCATATACACCAGAATGTGATTAATCTTCTCGCTGTGGTGCACTGCTGACTCATGTTCCTAGCCTGGTGCACCAGCATCTCCAGGTCCTTCTCTGGCAAACTGTGTGGTATCCTGTCAACATTCAGCCTCAATTGTTGTATGTAATTGCATGACTTTGTGTTTACCTTCAAGTTTTTTGGCAGCCCAATTCTTCAGGCTGTTGAAGATCCACTGAATGACAGACAGCCCTGTCCTCCAGCTTATCAACCTGTCCTTCCCAATTTAATGTTGTACATAATGTCTTACTCTTAGGAATGAATGTACATACTCTGTGGAGGAAGGAAGTTCATTCATCTTCATCTGGAGTTTTGACACTAATTATGTCTGCAGACTTCCCCCTTCGTCTCCAAGATCCATGTTCAGTTTTTCAAAGAGCAGCAATAAAGATGTTTTGCTGTGTGATTCGCTCTCTTCAGTCACACCATCTCTTCATGGTGTCTGTGTATGCACCGTAGCAATCACCATTTCGTAGATAACATGATGGGAAACTAAGGTCAAGACTGTCAATAGCTACACATCAGGAATTCAAGAAAAACATGTGCATCTCAATGGAATTTAAAAGTTTAGGTAAATTTGTTCATAAGAAAGTCTGCAAATACTTCTTTGACTTAATAAGCAGTATTTTTGGTTTGCTAACATAAACCACCCTTTTTTCTTAATATGAAATATTTGCTCAAGTAGTGGACAGTGGCTTCATCTCAATCAATGCTTTAGAGCATTCTTGAGAGTGGCAGGGAATTCATGCACCTCGGAAGAATAAAAAATAGTTGATGATTGCTGCTAAAGGCTTTATTGTGCAATTGTCTATGCTGTGAGAGCAAGTTTATTCTCAGTCTTTAATTACCCTCTGATTGCTTCTTGGTTTTAGCATTTTCTGTATTGGTGAGAATCACTTCAACTTGGCCCAGTTGGTAACTATTGATTAATTTCTTGTCCCAGCTTAGGTGTGTGCTAATTTCCTTCTTTTGCTCTCTTGTCTCTTTTGGAGGAGCTGGCTAATAGCACTCCTGGTTTTCCCAGGAAATGGCTGTGTATATTTATGTTCCAGATGCCCTGATATGAATGTTTTTTGCTTCTGCTAACTCTGTCTAGGTTTTTGCAGGAAAGGCTCTGAGCTGATGCATGATTACCACCCTGAATTCTCTAGTTTAGCAATACTGATATGCTTTGTTTTCTCAGAGCTTTTCAAGAAAATCCTAACACATGATTAAAGTAGTACCTACATTCTGTCATAGTCTATGACTTTGATTTGTGCGTTCTGCTTAGAAATAACCACATGCACAGTGTCTCCATTAAGCTGTTTCAATTGGAGCATTCTGGCTGTCTCCAATTACTGTATTTCATTGAAAAAATGTCTACCTTGTCTGTGCACCACATGTTGAACTTAGTGCTGTCAGACTTAGAGTTTTAATTTGGAAAAGCTTGGTGCTTTGTCCTCAGTGTAGCAATCTTTTATTACCCATATGTGCAGAGCATCTCTACAGTTGGATGTAGCCACAGAGAGCTAAGTTTACAGCTTCAAGGGCATGTGGTAAGTGAAAGGAAACATATAGAAAGTCTTTGCTCAGTTTTCTGGAACATAATTGCTTTTCACTTAGCAACATACATAGACAGACAAGATTTTTTTTTTCCCAAACTGTGTCCTTGATGGATACTTAGGGTTTGCCAAAACTGAAAGATTTAATTTGCTTTTAAAATCTGATTTACAGAAAATTACCACAGTTATGCACAGTGCATCTTTCTTGGATTTACTTGGTTTTCCAGTAAATTTCTTGTCAATGCAATGATAATATTCATGAAGAATGAACTTCTTGCCCTGTTACTTGTAGTGCTATAGATGTGTGATGTATTTGTTAATAAATTTTTCTTTTTTTCCTATTTTTTTCCCTTTCCAAATTCACATTAGTTCTCTTTGCCTTTAGGTTTTAGAATTAGAGATAAGCCCCAAGATTGTACATGGGATGAAATGACACAGAACTGTATTTTTTATATGTTCAGAAAAAGTTAGTCTAACTTTGTTTTCATTTTCATATACATGATCTGTTTAGCTGAAAAGGATTGTCAATGATGAGTGCTTCAGGAAGTTTACAGGGAGAGCTGGTTGCTCTGTACATAAAAGTTTTCTTTTGGTCTTTTGTTTGTTTTTCTTATTAAATAAATTTTTTAAGAATGTCTCGTTTACTTCCCTCCTAACACCTGAACATGGAAATCAGCCTGGAGGCAGAAGCATAACTCAGTGAAAGCAGATGAGTAACTTATTCTCGCCTGCTGTCTCTGGGTTGTAGTAGCATTTATATGGAAGAGGATGATGCATACAGCATCAATTGTATGCACCTTGAGAAGGCCAAAGTTTTCAATAGCCAAATGCTGTATCTGTAATTACACATTAATTTTCTGGCTAATGCACTTAAATATCATGAAACAGTGATGTGTTAATGTAAAAAAGGGCATCCCTTGACTATTAAAACTTGAAAATTATATTTAAGTCTCTGTATGCTAGCATGGAAATAATCTATTTCTCCAATTGCCCTTCTCTAAATATTGCGTGTTATTAAACATTCTCATAATACAATTGCATAGAAGAATTTGGTCATGGTAGCCAGAGTGGAGAGCTAGAGCATAACCATCTTTTTATTACCTCTTTTGAGGAGTACATCTCTAAGTTCTGTGTGTTTTATAAAGCAGAATCGAGTGGGTGAAGGTGATTTAAAATAGAATGTATCTTGCATGTCACTGAGGCAATATGATACAAGTATTTTTGTTCTTGGTAATGGAAGTTGTGTCCCACAGCTTGTGTTATAACTTGTTAGGAAAGAAGGAAGTACAAATGAGTTTTTGGTAGTTTTCCAGTAATTCAAAGCAAAGCCAAAGTTTTTTTAACAGTTCATCATCTAAAAGTAGCAACCTGACCCTTTTTTATTTGCTAAAGGAAAATATGAACCTAATGGGGGGAAAAAGGCCCAAGACAAACCCCTTTTTAAATAATATAACTGTTCATTGGAAAATTAGAAAGGCAAGACTTACATATCCATCAACCTTCTGCTTCTAGTGAAGGAAAATCGTTTTCAGAAGATAAACTGGAGTAACTACTTTTCTTTAGGGGTTAGAGGAGTTTTAATGAAAATCTGCAGATGCTAAACCATAAGGAGGGAGTTGATCACAGAATGCAACAAATGTTGATTCAAAGCAAACCAAGGCACCTGAACAATATAATACTGATAGGTTACCTAAACTGTGTAGCTAGATTTAAAATACAGTATTTAAAACATAATTTAAATTATATTTAATTTCTTACTTAATTTTTTTTAATGAAATGGTCAAATAAAGAATATGTGGCTCATGGCACTCTTTGTTAATTGCTTTCATGTTCTTTAGGATCTTTGAGAAATTATGTTCATTGTGAGACAGTTGCAGTAGTGTTGTTTACAGAGAATCTAATACCTGTTTTTTAATCACTTTCAGGTCTCTCGTAGCTAACCTTGCTGCTGCTAATTGCTATAAGAAAGAAAAACATCTTGATTTGGAGAAGAACTGGAAGTTGGTGGAAAAGGCCAAAGTTTATTATATAGCAGTAAGTTCAGCCTCTTTCAAATGGCTAAAGTTTGTGTTAAAATATCCTGAAGCTTAAGCAATGAGTATGTCTGTTGCGTGTGGTTTGGGATGATTTCATAGGAAGACAGGGAAAGAAAATGACTGCTTCAATTTCAGCATAGTTTGATTTCTTCAAATTTAGATGTACAAATGAGGAAGCATGTTTTAGTTGCGTGTTCTCATAAATTGGTGGGAAAAATCATAAGAACTAAACGTATTTTCAGAGCTTTTGTAGTAATGCATCAAATTTACATTTCACATTTTCTAGTAAATTGTTGTGAAGGATGCACAAATTATGTAGAAAAACACTATTAGCATAATTATTCACTGCAAACAGTTTGAGCTTATTTGTGTGAACAATCTTAATTGCTATTTATTCCATAGTAATTACTGTGGCACCTTATAACTCAATATTTCAGAAACAATGATGTGACAAATCTCTTAAATGTGGGTGGTGGGGCAAAGTGATTTTAATGATGAAATCGTACTTCTGGAATAAAGGGGTTTGAGGATGGGGCATTAGTAGATTCACAATTACTATTTTTTTTACCCTCCAGAATGAATCAAGCCAGATTAATGTATTTGTATAGATTACATCTTGCCTAAAAAGAATTGGTGACTTTGTTTTCATGTTGCTCTCAAGATGACATGACTGATAAAAATTAACAAACATAATACATCTATGACAGATTAAAACTTCGTAACATGCGTGTAGTATATGGATTCTGTATGACAGCTGTTTCCATTCTGCTACCTGAGCTGTGTGGGAACAGCTGGTAAGAAGTGTTAAAAATTGATTATCCAGGAGGAACAAGTTCATTGAAAATACAGTTATTTCTTTTAGGTAGTGTTAATGTCTCCTACAGCCTGTTAGTGTGCACTGCTGTAGGCTTTACATGGTTGTTATTGATTCTTGTGTATGGCCAAGACTGCCCCTTTGTAACTGTCAAAAAATACTTACAGCCTTCTCAGTGTACAAAGAAAATGCATCCTGCTGTTATGATCATATGTTTGTGCTGTGGTTCAAAAATACGTATGTGTATTGTCCACTCATTTTTTATTTCTGTTTTTTCAAGTGTTCCGAGTTCTTTATTTTCCAGATGCCATGCTTGGGAATTAATGCTGTTGGCTGAAAAATTTTGTAAGGCTAAAAGTGTAGTTTAAATGAAGAAGAATGAGAAATATTCCCAAAAGTTTTATTGCACTAAGTTTGGGGTTATTTTTTTAAAATTTTCCCGTGCTTATATATAATTCCCAATGAAGTTTCCAGTGTGCAATTTAGAAAAAACTAAGCTTAGTGGGGATGCTTCAGGAAAAGTTGGAAATATTACATGAGATACTAAACGGGATTGTATTTTCTAAGATATACCCTTCATCTTATTGAACTTCTAGTTCTGAAGTCACGCCTCTGTGTTCAGTCAGTTTGATCACTTAAATTTTGACTAGGTGATTCACTACACTGATTTTTATATATGTTAAAAGTGGTTTTTTGGATGCCAGTTCTGCAATGTCCAGGCGTTTACTGGGAGACAGAGAATTTTGGTACTAAACAGAAAAGAAACCCCAAGATGTATATATGGAAAAAACGCCAAAGTGCTAATAAATTGTATTAGATATTTACAAAATGAAATTCAGATTAGGGAGGTATATGATTGCAGGAGATATGTTGGGTGAATAATCTTGTTTACACGTATAGGAAAAGCACTCAAGGATGGGCCCAACTCAGATTTCTAGGACAGTATTATCACTTCAGATTACAGATTGCATATGTAACTGTACTTAAGGAGAGGAGACAGTGTGGAACCATCCATGGTTCCTCGTGCTACAGAGCGTTCACGCCCTTTTCTTTTGTTTAGCTTCTTTACATGCGGGTTTGTAGTGATTTACCAGATTAAATGAAACCATGTAGTGAGCAATTACCGCTCCTGAGGTAGAGGGTAGCTCTCTGAGTCATTAATTTGTCTACTGTTGTCTGTCTTCACTTTAGTCTTGTTACCTCCCTTGACTTTGCACTGTGCATATGTTGCTTTTCATTTCCTTCTTTCTATCCAACTGTCACCTACTTCTTGGATTGCACTGGAGTGTATGTCAGTGACAGATACTTATTCTGGAAATCCATGTCCTGAGATTATCAAACAATCTATTTTCTTGGCAGAGCAGGGCAGTTGTTGCTTTAGGACAGGTCTCTGATATCCTGTGGTCATCTGTGTGTGCTTCTAGAAAAGATAATATGCTTTTCAATGCAGCATTCAGCAGAACGATCTTCACATGCAACTTAGCTCTGAAATTGAATCAATTCACAGAGGGAGGAGTAGGTACAAAGGAAAAGACAGTGAAGCCGTGACAAAACCCTTAAAGACAGCTTCTGTTACCGTGAATGAACACAGTACATTTATTTTAGCCATCTGGTAATCAGATCCAGCAGACAAATTAGGGAAGGACTAGTGGGGAATATGACCTGGTAAATCACAGATAGAAGCAAAATACAGAGGCTGCCCCAGCTTTCTCAAAGTTGGTGTACTTTAAAGGTGTATTTTAATCCTTTAAAATTACTCTATTTTGTATCATTTAAGATAGGTTGCATGTACTGTCAGACTCTATGCAATTTCTTTTCCTTCTCCAGATATAATTCCTGTACTTGCAGTAATTTATACCATTGACATCATATCTTCCAGTCTGTCATATTCATTTCTCTATGGATCAGCTAGCTGGGCTGCTGATGTCTGATTAGAATTCACTGTGAGGGATTTTATTTGGTTCCTGCTGGGGCTAGAAAATGTCTCTTCCTCAGACATTTCCCTTATTTCAGAATAAGTTGAGAGTTAGGATAGCACTAAACACTGCCATTCAGTCTCTGGAACTGTGAATGGGACACAACATGAAAATAATCATAAATTCAAAGGAGGAACAGGCAAATTAATTTTTTCTTCAGGTTTTTTGTGTTTCTGTTGTTTGTTTTTTTTCTTTCTATGAGTCTGTGCTTGCTGTCAGGACTTGTATTTTAGAAATCTTAAGTGTCACAGTTGCATTTTACAAACTTGGGTAATAAAACTCCATATTTATGCACCTTGTCTTATTTTCAGAGGCATCTATGGGAGTTGCTGCTATTCAGTTTCTTTAACATTGCACACGAATATTTTTGACACTAATGCAACTTGCAGTATTGCTCTTAATTTTCATATTTTACAAATGGCTGAAATACAAAGATATTTTTATTGTCAGTGGTTTTGGTTAAAAAAATCTTCTGATAAGAGTTACTTAGAAGAGCAGAAAAAATTTGAGAATTTTAGTTGTCATTTGACTCCATTGGGCAGCTCTATGTTACTGGATATGAGTAAGAAATTTTACGCTTGTTCTTTCATAATGGGAGGAAAATGGAAAAGCAGAAAAGGCTTTCCTTCATTGAAAGCAGCACTTAACCTTGTGAAATCTTAACTGTATCAATTGATACAGGCAGCTGAATTTTAACTTTCTGCCTGTATGGGATTGTTACAAATGTGGTGCTTCCCAGATATGTGTTTTCTCCTGTTGCAGTTAGGCATTCTTATTTCTGCCAGTTATTGAGTTTTAGTCAATTTGTCCTTCGGTCCAACACCTGCATTTGTTTAACAGTTGCACGGTGACTGTGAGGTGCATGGAACACGGGCATTTGGTGCTCGTGTTATCTCGGTGCTGAAGTCATGAACGTCTTCTTGAGAGTTCCTCCTGTGCTTCAGCTGGGTTTTCTTGTTTGGTTTCTTTCTGCCAAGCACTTTCCTTTACTAAACATATGAAATGGCAGTATTGGCTGCAGTTACGTTCCCAATCCGTAATAAAGTTGAGTCCTAGCTTAGAATGGATCACTTAAGTAGCCTCTGAAACCCAAACAGATCTTTTTATTTGGCTGTTGTTATTTCATAATCTGTAAAAGTTAAAACTGTGTTTTTCTCCTACTTCTGCACAGCAAATACTTGAAGTTTCTCAGTGATGATGCCCTTCAGTTGTACCACATTGAGTATAAAATTTATGCTGCTTAGAACTGTTAGCCCACAGTTGAATTATATTCACCACTTTCAGCAGCTTTTGTGCTTTCAAAGTTAATGTCAAGTGTCATTTATTTTGATGATAATGACAGTTCTGATCAAGACCAGGAATTCTGGGCTTAGGCTGAGTTTCCAGGAGGAAATGTCATTTGTTGCAGTGAGTCATAACTGACCTAATGTAACATACCTATCTGCTGGAGAAATTTTTAGAACTCCAACCATCCTGGTCTCTTTCAACAAATACTGTGGTATTTTTATATTTATTTTCTTTTAATGCCTAAGTGCTTGTCTAAGCAGAGAGATACTGTGGTGGTGTAGTGGGCTTGATGGAGGAATTATCTGGTTTCAACATGAGTCTGTCAAAACATAAGCTTGATGTCAGCAATGTGTAGCAAAGCTTAAAAAACGTTCTACAGTATTTTACATGGAGTTTGGCTATTTTACTTGAGAAAAAATGCTGATTATTATAACAATGAAGTATAAATGAAATTTCTTTTGTGCTGTCTCTTCCTTTCAGAGGCATATTCGGTGAATGCATTTTTATTGTAATTTACAGCTATGATAAGTATGATAACTTACAATGGATTGTGATAGGCTTTTTCCTTTGAGATGTGCTAGGTCTGTGTGTGCATGGCAGGAAACAAGAGACTGGCAGAAAGCAAAATATCCCCTAAAAAGAACATTTGTTTGAATAACTTCATGATTACTTTTGCCATAGTGCACTGGTACCAGTATGTTGTGCCATTTGACATGCAAAAGTGTTTCTCACACTAATGAATAGGTTTTATGGCCAGGAAAACACCATTCTGGATATTTTAACCATAGAGAAGAAGGTGCAGCTAGCAACAGTTCGTTGTGGCCTTTTATGATGGCCTAGGATAACATCTCCTTCCTGAAACCCACCATCTTGAGCCACTGTGTTTTTTGGAAGTTATAGCTGAAGTGATGCATTTGTTGTGGAGATGATAGACTCTGTATCTAACCAGAAAGCAAATCTGACATTTACCAGCTTCCAAAATAAATATGGGGACAAAAACCTTTCTCTCTCATAAATATAGAAATCCACAGCTCTATTTCTTTGATTAAAATGCAAAAAAAGCTTTGTCTAAACTGGTATCGGCACATGTTATGTCATCCTATGATATATTTAGGAAGTGGAGTGCATTATGCTGCCATTTCAGGTATAGCTTTCCATGTGTGAACTATTTTGGTGGCATTTTCTCAAGTAACTTATGTGGAAAAGTGAACTAGAAATTTTTTATTATTTTTTTGTTGTCAAGTGTGGTCCTCAAGATGTCATTCTTCAAAGATGAATGCTTTGTACTTTATGCAGGAAAATACATCATCAACTTTTAACAAAGGTTGTACCTCCTGTTTCTGTAGGATAAAATTAACGAGAATCTGTCTAACATTGTAAAAATATGTATTTCTAAATGTTCACCTCTGTGTTATTAATTGTATTTTTTTATTATGAAGAACATACATATTTCCTTTTCAGTCATTCTCCTCCTACCCCAGTAGCCTTTAAATTGCAGATATGTTTCTTCAGCACAGTAATTAGTGAAGTTCAGTCATCACTCCTTTTATCATGTGATTTTTGTGTGGTTTTTTTAGAAGAATGCATTATTAGAACACTTACACAGCCAGTCTAGCTGCAACAGCCAGGCGGCAATAGCAGTGCCATTTTTCACAAAGAAAATGTTGAAAAGGAGCCAAATGTTTGGTGGCAGAGTCTGTTGCTAGGAAATCAAGTTCCTGAGGCGATTAATGACAAAGCAAGCAATAACAAGAAGGCAGAATTACAGATTTAAAAGAGAGGGAGAAAAAAAAGTGGTTGGTGTTATAATTACCCAAAGAAATCCGTACTCATTAAATTGGCTGTTTTTATGATTGACTTTAATTGGAGGTTAGCTCAGATATTTAGCTCCTTTCCCACCCCTTTAAACACACACATGCACATAATCTGTAGAACTGCAGACTTGTTTTTCTAAGCATTGAGAGGAGCTTGCCCTGTAATTTGATCCCCACTGACAGATGCATTTTCTATGCTGCCATTTTGAATTAACCTATTGTGCAACAATTTTCCTCAGCTCTGTTGAATAAAACATCAAGTCTTATTACCTCAGATGGATTTGATAGAGTAAAAGAATGTACTTCTAGCTGAAGTAGACTATTTGCAATGAGTTCAGTGATTTGAACTCTGCCAACAAGCCCCAATAATTTGTGATGTATACTTAAAGAATGAAAGAGAGAGGAGCCACGTGGGGGGTCTTTTTGGCTGTAT
The DNA here is from genome assembly GCA_013400915.1 of Pardalotus punctatus. Lineage (NCBI taxonomy): Eukaryota > Metazoa > Chordata > Aves > Passeriformes > Pardalotidae > Pardalotus > Pardalotus punctatus. Next base: position 703,555 of record VZTX01007314.1, on the reverse strand, counting down.
GAAGTTCAAACACAAACCTCAGAGTAATATTGTTGTATGTGCTAAGGTTATGTCCCGAGATCAAACCTTTTTAGATAAAGCATGTTAACTGAGATTTTTTACTATTAAGCAGATTAGGTTTGAACTGGAGATTCTCTTAGCCCAGTGGTTATCTAAACTGTCATGCCACTGTGGGATTAGAAAAATAAAAATCAGTCCCCCCTCTCTCAGAAACCCCAATAGCTGGATTTTACCTCTGAGACTTCTTTTGTGAAGAGAAATTTTCCCTTGTAGTTAAACTGGAATAAATTATGTTTTACAATTATTTTAAATTCTAAATAATTCTGTGGTAAGGGGAGAACAGGCTTTCACCTTATTCACTTTTCTGCCCAATTAAAAAAAACTTACGCAGTAGGTTCAACAAAATTTTGGCACAGGAATGGGAAGGCAACTGCCCCTGACATTTAAATCCTGTCATGTTTCATCTTTCATGTTCAAGACAATATTCCCTACTTGGAGAAAGTCGTAAGTGAGAAAATAACCTTTTACAATACCTGTAAGTGAATATGCAGAAGCTAACTATAAAAATCAAATGATGCCATAGCTCTCCAAATTCCAAACCAAACAGTGAAACAATAGGACTGTGCGTATTCTGTCCAACAGTACCCACATTACTAATCAGATGCCAATGCCAAGCTGTCTGCTTTGTTAAATACCCAGGTTCCCTGAGGCAAGAAGACAGCTGCTATAACTACTATGAAATTTGGTAGCTCAATCTATTTTTGCTACCCTTGGGCTATCAAGCTACTGTTAATTCAGACCACCCCAATTGGTACACTTTAGGGATTTTTTTCAAAGTGTTTGTAATTAAAATGATAAAACATCATTATTACTCCAAAGATGTTGTGCGTGCTTTGTATTTGACAGATACCTACAGAGATAAACCCAGTGTGTAATTTTCATTGACATAATGGTTGTGATTGCATTACCCTTTTAAAAGTATATTGCTTTTTAAAGGGGGGGTGGGGAGAAGAAGGGAAAGGGCATGCTTTTATTTCATTAATAGAATATGTAAATCTGTTGAAATACTAAATCAGTCTCTTGGTTGCGAGCTACTTGCCTGCAAAGACTGAATCGGGCTTTGTAGCAGGCTGGGGAGTGCTGAGAATTGGTGCTCACCAGGGACAGGGACCCGCCGTGCCACCCACAGCTCACTGCAGAGACCTCTGCTCCCAGGTGCATCTGCCTTTAGGGACACTGAGTCTCAAATCGTATGTAAAGTCTGGGCAGACTTAACACACTTATTTAAATGTAAATTAAAAAGGGAAGACTTCATACTCGAAGTGGTGAGGTGAGTCAATTGGAAGGGAAATTTTTACTGTAGCTCCTCTTGCATGTCAGGCTTTATTAGAGGTTCTCCTTATGAGAAAATAAGAATTTTGTCTGTTACCATGTCAACTTTCTTAGAGCAAAATCTCTAAGATAAAGCACCAGCAAATCAAGGCATTAGAAGTTCTGAAACAATATCGGTTTTATCTTGTATTATTTTTTGTTTCAATACTTTCCTGATAACATTTTAAAAGGATCATTTATTTAGACTGTTCTAAAGACCAAAATTTGAAATTTGTGAGTTTTTCTATTCGAGTTAAACTTGCTTGTTTTGGTTGCTCTCTACCAAAATTTATCAGAAATTCATAGTCACCATTCTGTGTTACAGTTGGTTGAAATGTGGGCTTCATCCTTTCTTCTAAAGGACTTGATCTCATTAACATAAGGCAATGTCATAGTCTGCATAACCCTGAAATATGTATTCTTCATGTCTACGTCATCAACTTTCACATTAAAAAAACAAATACAAGTTCTGCAGCATTTGTACAGTGTTTTACATGCAGAAGGTTTATTTTTTAACAGCAAAAACTGTGCATTTGTGTAACTTGAGAGCTGAATTAAGCTATTTATGATAGCCCAGTACTTGGTCTGAAGTGAAAATTACAGTTTCATTTATCATTTACTTTTGTAATAAGCACAGTGCAGTCGCTTAAATACAAAACTTTTTTTGGTTTTTTGTTTTGGGTTTGTTTTTTTTTGTTTTTTTTTTTGCAAAGGGTTATGGTGAATGATTTGCCATGAAATGAGCATTTAAATGATAAAATTGGGGTTGATATTTCAAAGCCAGTAACTTGCGGTGAAATTATAGAATGATAAAATATGCATGCACATGATGCAGCGAGATTCATAAGTGCTGCTTCCTACCCTAAAAGTTGAACTGTACTGAAGGGCACTGATCTACACTGTAGATTATAGATGCTTTGAAATAACAGAGTTTGCAAGGATAGGAATATGCAGACTACTTTTTAATTCTGCAAGAAACTATTACCATTTTAGAAAGTAAAAATGTTTTTACAGCATAGCTAATCAATATCCTAAAAGTCTGTATCAATAAAATTTTTGTGCTACATTGTGCTTATCAGTTGTGCACTTGAATTAAAAACCTATTTTGCAAAAATGCTTCTGCACGGATTTGCAGTGATAACATATTAAACACATAAATAGTATGCCTTGCAGATTGGGCTTTTTACAACTTTCTGATAAATTCTTTAGCCCTTTAGGAGGCAGAAGGGCTGAGTCCTGCCAGCTTTGTTTGTTATCAGGTTTATTTGAAACAGGAGCTGACTGATTCCAAAAGCAGGCTCTGGAAGTTCATTTGAAAGAAGCTACTGAGAAGTTTTTGTGGTGTGGCTTTAATCCTTCCAGTCGTCAGGCTGCTGTTCAATCAGCAGAGCACCGGGTCACCTTGGTAAATGTGCTTCACACTGTCTGGTTTGGTCAAAAGAAAGAAGATCCTCCTTTTTTCTTTTCTTTTAATTAAGGGTAGAATGCCAAGGAAATACTACATTCTCTGAATAAGTAATAAGTGCTTTTTTTGAAGAATTTTTTTAATTTGGAGAAGTGGATGTAGGCACTGTTTCTTTCTAAGGAATATACAGACCATCATGGTAGTAGGTAGTGCTTGACGGATAAAACATCACTTTATCAGTATGAACAAGATAAAAACACCAGTACTAATCCTTGCAAAGGTTTGACTTAAAAGATAAAGGCCCTTAGATTTTGTCCATAATAGAAGCATTTTGCTGATGCAGCTGCTGTGGAAAACCATCCTGGGGATTTGCACTTTTTTCTGGCATAAGCACCCTAATATGGAGGCACTTTGTAACAGCTGCTGCACCAGCAGAAGTGCTCTCACCTTCCCAATCGTACTTGCACTAATGTTTCTATTGGCAGGACTGTGTTGGTTAAGGATAATGTGGTTTTTTCATGTCTACATAATGTAGCTGCTTGAGCAAAATAGTTTAATAAACACCTGGCCATAAATACTCAGACCTCATGGTCCGAGTCCATAAATATTGCCAAGCTGTTTCTAAATCACAAGATTTCCCATGTGTAGTACATGGCTAACAATTGTCACTCTTGAAGATGTGTAGATGACAAGATCTGTCTTGTTACCACTTTTTACCATAAAGTTACTGAAGTTGTTTTGCAGAATGCCACTACTCCTAGTAGTTTTTGCCAACTATGCTGTTGCCAGATGCAATATAACAATGCTTTTCTGCAAATTTGAAAATGGTGGGAAACAGCAGTTAACAGTATTTATCATGAAATATGCCTCAGCATATGCCTCTGAACATGTCTTTTTAAGACCATATGGAGTATAATTGGTGCTGAGCAACATTGAGGTGTTTTGTGAAAAGTAAAGGCTAAGCATTATAAAGAGTCATAAAATCTAAAAGAATGAGGCAAATGTAAGAAATGGGAGAAAGAGGGCGGTACTGAATACTCTGTCTTGGTCTCTGCAGAACCTGAAGTGAGAGACCACAGTATTTGTCATAGATTTCTCTTTGCAGTAGGGTTAAAATAAAGAAATTGAGCAAAACAATGGCAGGTAGTGGATATGGAGGATTGGGTGAGTCATTGGAATGAAGCAGAGACACCTTGTCATTCACTGAGGGCACCCAGGACAATATTGTCATTTATAGCTGTGCATACTGTCAGTGACACTGATCACAGCAAAGTAAGGTAAGAATTAATTTCTTCTTTAAATATGAATTTCCCCTGTCCTTTGAGTACTGTAGTCAAAACTAAATACTTTTTATTTGTTTAGTTACTAAGATAGCTTATTTCCAAGAGGAAAAATTCCACTTTAGAATTAATAAAGCAATGTGCTAAAATTTAAATTCCTCACAATTTTGATTTTAATCATGAACTACAACTGTTGAAATGTCAAAAAAAAATTACAAACTATAAGTGATTGAAAATTTTCAACAACATGAAGGAGCCAATTTTCTCTGAAGAAAGAGAAATTTTCACTGAGCGTGTCTATAAAGGATAGCAAGTATTCATTCCCCAGAACCAGTGCTGTCCCTAAGTGCTTCTTTATACTGCTGAGAATGGGCTGAAGAGAGTTTTTGCTGAGGACTGTAGATTCTTATCTCCCTAATTGAGCCATCATTTGTTGACATGAGGAAAATCATGTGACCTGCCTTTAATGCATTTCACTGTAACAGCAGAAGTAGAAAATGTAGTTCATGGAAGGGGAGCAGAAGATGTTAAAATTTTTTAAATGATGGAATATTGTGAAATTTATATTGCAGCAGAGTCAAATGTTTGAACATTAGTATGGTAAATACATTAAGTAAAACCATCAGATTCTAATTATCTTGAAAACATTGAATTTCTTTCTATTACAAAGCCCACAGCCCTTCAAAATATGAATTTAATAAGTTCTTAGTTTTATCAGTATGATGATAAAGTTGTGTCAGTAGAATTGAAAGCATGTGTCATCTTTCTGTTCTTTTGAGAAAAAAATGTCATTATAGTGATCTACACAGTTGCAGCGTTGGTGCCAAGTGTTGTACAGTAGTAAAAGTAACAACAGAAAACATCCAATATTATGATTCAGTAGATAGGTATCAGGAAAGGGTATTAAAAAAATCCTGTAATTGGAGGCACATTCTCTGCTTTATTCAGTCTCTCTACCATATATAAGTTTTATATTAAACTTCATTTGTGCTTCCCAACAAAATATCCTATTTTATAGAATGTAGAATTACAGGCTTAAAACAGTTGTCTTGTTCGGCTTTTTTTCCAGCACTAGGTTGAATTGATCTTATCAGTAAGAAAAGTTAATTTCAGTTTTGTTTTAAAAATACAGGATTACTGGCTGCTCTGTTGGTGAAGTGATAGCATAGGTTGGAAGAGTAGGGTACCCACCTGCACGAGCACTTTAGAATTGTATGTAGAAATTATGTATTCGAGTAACCTGAGACTGATAGCAGTCTGGAGATTATTTTACCAATGGATAGATAATCTGATTGTGTCTACTAGTTTTCATGTCACTAGCAGTCACATCACCACTGACCTGATCAGAAAGTATCAGAAGAGTATTTCAGTCCTTCTGCAGCTGCAGATCTGTGTAAGAAGTTCTCCATGCTGAAAATAGTTGGCAGCTGGGAGAGTTTTGTATGTGTTTCTCTTGTTTTACCCTTGGCTAGACATCCACTTGTGGCTGCTGTTGGGATGTGATGCTGGACTAGGAAGGACTTTGAACTGATAATTTACTATTGCAGCTTTTAAGTTCAAAAGATTCATGGCTTGCACCTCTCATTCTTGATTTTTGACCTAGTGTGAGAATTGAAATGGAAGCAATAATGAAAAGTAAGACAAAAGCATTAGAGGTTAAAAAGAAATACATAAATCTTTAGATGTTGGGGAAAAAAATCTCCTGGGCATGTTATAACAGTTTCTTACTCTTTTGCATAAAAAGAATGTATGTGCTTTAGTGTTTTGTTTTCTGAAATGTTGTGATAATGTTACTGTAGTGGAATGCAGCTTACACACTGGTGAACCATGGTAGAACATTTACTGTGTTTTCCACAGCACTCGAGCTATTTATTTTAGATTTGAAAATAGATTTTGTTAAGCTATAACTGTTCTAAACTTGTGCTACCAATCAGAAAGTGACTCAACAATTAACATCTGCCCTGAAGGCAAATGTTTTAATTCTGATGGTACAGTGTAATAATATCTAAGTAAGTAGAAAATTCCAGGATGAATTTAGACTTCTACATGTAGAAGACAATGCCCAGCATGTTACCCAGGACATGAATTCCCTTTTCTTAGGTGAAGGCTATAAATGGCCATAATACCTAAAAAGCTAGAATTGAATCACAGTCAATAAAATTTTGAGTTGTATTGTTATAGTAAGAGGGGTTTTTCCCAGAAAAATCTAAGCTCAGTCATCATCTTGTCTTTTCAATTTTATTAGTACCATCTGTATTATAATGCTAAAAATAGTCACCAACATTTTATTGTAAATAGACACTACTTAATATTACATCAGTTTTACAACACTGTCTTGTCCTCTTGTTGCAATTCTAGTAAGTTTTCAATTTAACAATAGCTAGGTTTAAAATGATTAGAAAATTCATAGCTTTACATGGATCTCATGGAAGCTGCTTCCACTGGCAGCTGGAAGACTCTTAAAATGAGAAAAGCAAAACAAAAAAACTTAATATTGTTGTGTGATTTTGGTTTTTCCGAGTCAAAATGTCTAGTGGAAATCAGTTTCTGGTTTTAGTTCCATGAGAAATGGGGGATCAAGGTAATAAGAACCTTGGTTTGTTGATATGGCCACTGACAAGCAATTACTGTTGCAGAGTGACTCATCTGTAGCAGAAGGGCTGCAGTAGCCCACAACTATATAGAGAGAAATATCAGTTACTTTGTGTGTACTCTTATGTTTTGCTTATGTGCCTTAATTATTTTAGTTGAAATAAGATTAAATACTTACTATGACCTCAATGAACTAAAAAATTGCGTTATGGATTAGGAAAAGTCCTACAAGACAATCCTGTACAGATTTTGGGCCAAATCTAGAATGTGTTCATAGTCCTTTCCAGCTGAAGAGCTGTAGCTAAATCTGGAATTTTGATTACGTGCATCAAGTATGTTAGCTGTACATTCTACATGAGTAGTATTTTCTTGGAGTTTTGTTTACATTCACTGATGAGTTTGCCTAGCCATACTCAGGAATAATGACTGCCCTGGAATGGATGATTGTTCAAAAATAAGCCTTGTGCACATCAGAGGGAGTTAATATTTGCCTGATATGACAAATGGGTAGAAGTTTCAGAGCAGGCGTAAAAGCTCTTGTTTAAAAACAATGAAAAGCTTTCAGAAATCCTGTGAAACATTTTGAGTTCATCTTCTGTATAATGTTTATTGCCACAAATGTTTGAGAATATATTATAATAAACTATCCAGTTCTTCCCAGATGTTAAGGATTATTATTAATGAGTCATTTGGCTTTGTAATTGCCATAAAATTTTTTCATTACCAAAACCTCTGATGAGAAAACAGCTTTCTCAAAATTTCTCAGTACACTAGTTTTTATATTGAACTTTATAGTTTGTTTGTTTTTCAAAAGCTCTTAGCTTGTAATGTCTGATATAAAGTGTTTTTTTGTCTAAAAGTCATTGTAAAAGGGCACACATATGGTTGATCTGTCTTTGTTTTATTTTGCATAGCCTTGTTTGGCATAATGTTTCAAATAATGGAATACCACAGATCGTTCAGCCCCCAAATACTCTCTGCTGTTTTGCTAATAATGGGCCAGAAAAATTGGATTTCATTCTTTTGTCATCTTTACTCCCTCTAACTTGCCACATTAAAAAGATTGCTGCCATTTTGCAACAAAATCCTGGGTTTTAAGTGTGTGGAAGCAGTGGACTTCTATTGCAAGGATGGTTGATTTAGTCTCCAGAGATCCTTTTGTAAAATCTCCTTCAAGGTAATGTTGTCTATACTTTGTCATTTATTTTCTAGTTTAATTTGCTTGTGTCACACGGAAGATTTCTGTTGGTTACTGTAATTTGATGTAAAATATAAAAAATCATCTTGTCATTCTTGGAATCTCTCCTGCAGAATTCGGTAGCCCACAGTCACATGGGCCTTTAAAACTGAGTCATGGATGTCATAAATCATCTGAACAGCAGCAATGCTGCAATCTGCAGCAGTTGTCTTACATAGGAGGTGTGACCTTCTTTTTCAAAGTATGGAAGGAAATGAAATGAGAGGGGGCAAAGAGCATGTAATAAGGCAGTTCAGAGTACCATAGGTAATGCTACTGATGTTTTTATTCAACATATTGAAAATACTTTGTTAGGATGTGGGATACCTCATTCGGTTTACAGTATGGTTTTCCTGAGAGGGTAACGTTGGTTAAGCACAGTAAAGCAAACAAATAATTTTCTCCAGACATCTGTGGTTGAAGTTCAGTGATTGTTGGCGTTAGGAGCCCCAGACCAGTGGTGGTTGATGTGCCTTGTGCTAATGTGAGTGCCTGTGGTTGGTGGTTCAAATGTAGCAGTAAATCTAAGTGTAATTTTTCTCCAGTTTTGCTCATACTTTTGTTATATGCATCACATATCTCTTTTTTAAGAGATTATGTGCTAGTAAAATCCCAAATATTTGATGCATTATGTTGACTATACTGCATAATTGCTAATTAAAATTTTATTAAAATTTTGTTCAACACTGTCATATGTTCGTAATGGATATTTGAATTTTTAATATACATGTTAGTGAGTTTAATAAAAATATAACTTGTCATCTAACTCCAGCAAGCTAATCCTAGAAAAGAAAGAAAAAATAATTTCCTTTCAGAAAATAAATTTTCAGATACTAACAAGTCAGATGCAAAATTAAACACACTTTCCAGTTGGTGCTTTGTCAAAATGGATTTAGTTAGGGAAATTCCTGTGGATTTAAGTGAATTCTCCCAAGAAGTGGTGTACGTGACAGAAATAAAGAAAACTACTTAACTTGCTATGAAATGCACAACATTTATTATCACTTTCAAAGCTGATACTTCATGCATTTGTAGCTGTTTATGACTGGCTTGGAAGCAGTGGGATAAGGCTGCTTTCAGAGGTGGCCGTGCTGCTCCAGCTGGGATGTAGCAGGAGTATTGACAGTTGGATTTAGCTGAATGGGAGCTGTGCTACTTTGAGCAGTGCTTTGTTTAGGAGTACTTTGTGCTCTGATTGATCTTAATAGTTTGAGGTGCTCTCCAGACTTACAGGGACGTAGTTTAATACAAATGTTCAGGTATGGGTTGGACAAAGTTACTGTCATTGATTTTCCTTTTAAATTCAAAAGCAAGAATTAATCTCATCCCCTCTAGTTGCTTTAAATCAATGCTGTTCATAAACTCTTTCCCTTCCTTTTATGTCATTCTCATTAAATAATCAAACATATATAAAACTGGGGTTTAGATACCGTTTATTTTCTTTAACAGAATAAAATAGAAATGAGAAATAAAACCATGAAACTAGAGGAACCTAAGAGCAACTCTTGAGTGAGCTGATAGAGTGCAGGAAGTGTTAAAGGAGGAGTAGGGGATCATAGCCAGGCTATAGGGAAATAGGCACAAAATACCCTTTCAGCTTTCAGTAATCTGCAGCTCAAGCTCTTTCTCAGCTAAAGGCAGTGGCATGTTGCTCAAGAGTTCTTGAGGTTTATCAATTTTTCACAAGTAAATGTAAATCATAGTTTTTCAAACTTTTCCCTTTGTGGCCTCTGGCAGTAACAACTCATACACTTCAGCAGTGTATGGATGAAGTACAATTTTTTTAATTTTGAACTTGGCACATGGTAGTTTCATTTGATGTCCATTAGTCCCCACAGTATCAGAGACACTGAGCAATTGTTCTCTGTGTCCCTCCTGATGCTAGAAGCTGGCTGTGGCTTCTGAAAGGGTGATTTTGTGTGAGGTGGTTGACACGGAGTAAGCAGTTATGTGAGAGGAGAGTGACCCCATATGGATCTCGTTAGTGTGGGTAGGTTGTGAGGAAACACTTCTGACTTCTGAAGTGGAATAGGCTAATGTGTGCAAAGGCTGTGAAGTCCTAAGGCTTGCCTGCAGAAGCTAGAAAATAATAGCATGGTAGTCACTCTGCTGTTAGGTGTGTGCTGTTGAATGTACACCACATTGACGGAGCTGCAAGAGGTACTTTAATTCTAAAAACATGGATAAGCTCCAAGTATAGTCTTTCTAGAAGTTATCATGGAGTACAAACTGTATTTAAGATTAGACTTGATGATCTTGGAGGTATTTTTCAACCTTAATGATTCTGTAGTTCTGTTACAGTCTAGTTTACTGCATATATATTTTCCAGTTTCTTAGTTCTGGTTGTCTTACTTTGTCTTCATACACCAGGTCTGCCTGCAGTCACAGAGTCTTGCTTCTGGCTCCCAAGAGCTGAGCACTGGAATCAGCTGAGGATGTATGACTGTAATTTATTCAGAATTATTTCCTGAATTTTGCTTTTTTTTTGCACTTGCTGAGCAATGAGTTTTTCTCAAATAGGTAAACTTTGAGGGTGTGTCTGGTTAGATTTTTTCCTTTCTTAAATAGTCTAGTGATGGAGAATTGGAGATTGAAAGATACAATAAAAAAAAACAAAACCAAAACATTCACCTAGCTTTTGGGAGGATAAAGACAAAAGGAATTAATCAACTAACAGTGTGTGAGAATAGTCACTGTCCTGAGGTCTGAGTCAGTATGTCTGGTTTAGTGCTGCAGGTGAAGAAGAAGGCAAACTAAAGAAAGACTCTCTGATCCCAGAAATCAGTTTGCTGGTTTGTAAGTAGTTTCTGATAGTTTAGGTTTCTTGAAGTTGAAAATCCTATACGTAATCTATTTTGTTTACATTGTTTTGAATTGGTATGCTGAGGGTTTTTTTAAAGTTAATTGCTCTGTGGTTTTGTTTCACGTTGTTTAGACAATACACAAGATGTTGCATACATGGACATCTCCCAAGAGTGTAGACTTCTACTTCTTTAAAAGCCTAAGACTGTTGTATGTCCAGTAGCAGGAAGGTAAAACAAATCAAACAACAACAAAGAAAACACCAAACAGTTGCCTCAAAACAAGCAAACAAAACTTGGTAATTATAAAATGTGGGCTGCTACACATGGCTTAATGCCAGAACAGTCAGTCATTTGCAAAGAATCAGTTGTAGCCTGAAAAGAAATTTATCACAGTGCCACCCTCCTACACCTAACCCTGGCAGTTGTCTGTAGCTTTGCTCAAAATGAAGCTAAAAATCACTTCATGTTTTCATAGCACCAAGTATTCTTACTCATACAGGCTGTTGTACAGACCACTTATGATTTGTAAGGTTAGATTTATAGATAAACATAACAAAGTAATCAACAAATACTTCCAAAAGAAAATAGTGGGAAGACGAGGAGGACGTGGTAGCCGTGCAGTGATGCTTTGTGGCATGCTTTTTTTTGCAGTGTTGCTCATTTACTAAATAGTCTGAGCATGGCTTCTGTGAAGTGTGAATGGGCTGTATTTCTGCCCAGGAAGAGCACGTGTGCCTTTACATGCCATCTAATGTAATTTCTTTTTCTTTGGGTATGATCTTAGTGGGACCTCAGTAAAACCATGTAGGTGTTTTACCCTGTCTGCTGGGTGATCCTTTTCTAAGATTTTTTTCTGTACAGATCTGCCAATCTGTTTTGCCCTCAAAAACATATTCATACCTTTTTAATGTCTGTTCTTGAATTACAAATATAGGTTTGTCAGTGTAACCTGACTTTCACACACAACCCAGTGTGAAATAAATTTTACTATACAATGTTTGCACTCAGATTGAGTGCTCCCTGGAAGAGCCCTGTGTTACTGTGCAAGGACATCCTGTACATTTACCCTGCTAGATCAGGTTTTCTAAGCTCAGGTTGGCACCCTGTAAGTTACTAACCTTGAGTGAGGGTGGACACATTGTGCAAAACAGCACTTGAGCCACTGTGCCCTGGCGTTAGTGTGCTGGTGTGGGACAGATGTTCCTGGGGCTCATCCCAGGGTTGGCCAAACCACTCTCCCATATGTCTCCTACACAGTTACATTAAAGCTGCTCAGTCCTTTTTGAGCACGTAGTTATATGAGGCAAAGAATTACAAGTCTCATCACGGAGCTTGTCAGCATCCACATTCAGAGTAGTTATGTTAGCAGGAACTGAGTTGTTCTAGGTTGAATATTAGTGTATATTGTATCATAAACATTTCTGCTGCAGCAGAATGCATCCAGCTGACAATCTTCTTCCCCTGCCACCCACAGCACAGCACTGCAAAAGATAATGTTCACACTTGGAACTGAAGTCTGAAATGTTAAAAAAAAAAAAAAAAAAATCCATCCATAAAAAGGGCTAATGCTTAGCAGTAACAACGTTGCCACCTCAAGAATTGTGGTTTTTTTTCCTGTTAATCACTGTTTGTAGTACAAGCCTGCTCATAAACACCGAGTATATGTTCTCAGGGGAAAATCTGGAGACTATTTTCTTAAATATACCAAACAAATTGAGTATTCCAGTTATTTTCTTTTAAAACAAATATTTTCTGGAAGACTAGTCTCTCACAAAAGTGGATATTGATGTGGTATCCATGTGGGACAGAAAAGGATTGTTTGAGCTCACTCATGTGAAGTCTTCCACCCCTTTTGTAACACATACAGACACCAGTAGATGAATGAGTGTTACAGCTGGTGCCTGTCGTGATCACATGTTCTGCTTATGGATCTTGTCTTACTCTAGACTTGATGTATTACAATAATTCAAGTAATAAACTTCACAGTGAAAGATTCAAGGAGTAAAAGATACAGCTTCTACTTAGGCTTGAAAAGCCTCCCTTTTATTAAATTGAGGGTTTGAGGTTTAGGACAGCAGTATTTCTGTGGCTTTTTTTTTTTTTTAAAGACTGAAATGCTTGTTCTATTTCTAGTGAGTGTAGGTGTAAGAAGGCAGCATTTTGTTAAACACATGCAAATATAACAACATTCTGACAGGAGTAATGTTAATTTTAAAAATGTCCTTCACATGTGAATAAAGTTTCCCCCTAAATTTCTGCATGATATATCCATTTCACAAAGGAACTTAATTCTTCCATAATGATGCTTTTAGCTCTGGAAAAACAAATGAATAGGTTACTGAAATTGATGTCCTTCATGCATGTTTTTCCATATTGTAGATCCAAATGGTTCTTCTTTCAAGTGACCTATGCCCTGTGTATCCTCAGTATTTTCATGTGTGGTCTGCAGCCTCTAACAGTAAGAGGAATATCAATGCTGTGGAAAGAAAGAGCAAAGTAACAGATGTCCGTGAATGCAAGGAAGTGTTGTGGAAGTAGAGCTGGGGTGCAACGCTATCTCTAGCTTTGTGGAGATGTCTGTGGAAAGCTGACACTTCTGGAGTGCTGGTGTCCCGTACCGTTGTCTCAGAGCGCGGTACCTGCCTGTGGTAGGAACCCTGCTTATCAGCAATCCTGACACCAAACTAACACATTTCTTTTTAGAAAATGCAAGGTCTCAGATTCAGCAAGTCTTCCATAAAACAAAAGAAATCCATCCCTAAAAGAAAGCTACATCCAAAACCCGTGAAGAAAAAGAAAAGGCTGAAGAAAATTAGCTTACCAATTAGTTTATATTTCTTATTATTGCTTTCTTTTTTTGTGTGGTTTTGTTGTAACTGAAATATTCTACCTTTTCTTTTAATAGTGACTTTTTCCCACATTTGCCACTTCATAGATGAAAACACTGTTAAATTTGTCTTTGTTTAACTTTCTTGTGAAGTTGATGCTCTTATTATTCCTTAATAATGCATCAGCATAAAAAATTTCTGTAGAAGTTAGTGGAAAATGTTATATTCTGCTCCACAAGGCTACCTGAGATAAACATGCTGGTGTGATACTACATTTTCCCTTTGAATCCTGTGGTTTCCATGTGTCTTAGGAGTAAAACATTGACAAGAAAAACACACAGGACTCTATTTCTGTCTCCCTAACAATCTTCATCAATCAGTATAGCTTTTAAAGGGGTTAAATGCCAGTCATGTGTTGTTCAGCAAGTTTGCTTTATCCTGGAAGCAGGCAGAACTATTGTTTCGTTAACCAGTGCAATGTACCTGCAATTTCTTACAAGATGGTTTCAATACATTAATTTAAATGGTTTATAAAAGCACTATTTTACTTGAGTAAGGCTAGTCTGAAATCCTGCATTTCAGTGGTGCGAAGCTTTTTTGCCCTTGAATCCCAGTATATGTCTGCCATAGCATAAGGTATTCAGGAGGAAGTACTTGATCTTGGGGACTTAAAAGCAAAAAGAACACCGGTAGCAATATTGAAATCCTTAAAAAAAGATCTCTGAGAAGTGGCTGTTATGAATGGATTTTGTATATGGGGATAATAATGGGTATTTGGGGTGCAAGTCATAGTGAGGGGATCTTAAAATAGATTTTTGAGGGTTTTTTCTTTGTTTCTGGGACTTCTGAGCATACTGTAAGGTCAAAGATGGAATTGTTGTCTAGATGTTGGATCCTGCTGCAGTGCTGGTTTTTTTCAGCACCCACTTCTGTAATACAGAAAGTACTAGCAGAATAATGTATCCAATTCTAATTTTTGAAAAGCTCAGTTAAAATCTGCAAGAAAAGCATCTGGTTTGTTACAGTCTTTATGAACATTTGAACAGCTGTGTGTGTGTTTCAGCTTCAAGCTCATCTCTCAAAAATGTGTAAATGCATGCTTTACACAATTCTGTCATAAAATTCAGTTGGTTGCATTACTTACGTGCCCTTTTCACAGCATTCTCTCACCTCCCACTCATCTTTAGCAAACCTCTGTAGTTTTTCTTACTGATTAAATTGATGCTTAGAGATGCGTAGAGAATAGTGAGCTGCAGGCTATGCATCTTGTGGATCTGATACAACCTTTGAAGGCTGGTGGTGATTTGTGGGTGGGCATTTTATTTACCCGTTTGAACCTGGAGGTAAAGTTGGCATTCAGAAATAGCATGCAGTTTTCACCATGTGTTGTGGAAGCCTGAACATGAATCGTTACAAGAAGGTAGCTGACCATCCCTTCTGTGCTGCTTTTATATTTGAGCTGGTCAATAAACTTCCTTTCCTGTTTAATTTTTCAAACTAACAATTCTGCTTCGTGATCAGGTGAAGGGTGCCTTAGTGCAGGAATAAACATTTAAACCCATGCATCTTTGGAGCAGTAATGTTACCAAGGTGAAGTTTGAACAGGGAGCCAAGACTACAGTAATGGGGTTTTTTTCCAACTGCAGGAATGTACTGAGTGCAACAAACATAAAAGGCAAAAAGGATCCATTAAAATATTGGCCCAAGCAGGCACAACCGTTGATGTAGAATGGATGGAAATCACATATATTATCTTCCTCAGATTTTCAGACTCAAGGTTCTGAGTATGTAAATGTTATTGGTATTCAGTACTTAACTGTGAAATCTGCTAAGATATTTGATCCTGAGTTTTTAATGATGTGGTATTACATGCATTTAAATGTATACCACATCAAATGTATACCACACTCCTAAGTATATACTGTCTGATGTGAAAGAGAACTAAAGAAAACCTTCCCTATCTTGACAAATTTAATGCAGAATTCCCTAAAGTCTGCCTTTATAGTAATATTTTGTATTGGACTTTGGGCTCTGTTACTATAAATGTTAAATTGGTCTTAAGAATGCCTTACATCTTTTATTGTAAGGCTATTTATGTATAAAGATGTTTCTGAATTTGCTGCTTGTTGTCCATTTTCACCATTGAAATCCAATTTTAAGGCTTGGGGTCAGCAGTTTTCAGAGTTTGCGAAACTGTAATCCTTGAAAAATATTGTACATAAAATAGCAAGCTGTTTGTATTTGTGAGAAGCTGAGAAAGTTATTACTCCAGCTTTTGCCAAGTAAGATGACTAAAAAAAGAAAAGTTTATCGTAGAGGATTACGGAAGGAACAGATTTGTGGCAAGTGTCTGATATACACCCAGTATCCTCATGTTCAACTAAACCAGACTTGCCCTGGGCCTTCTGGGGCACAGTGCCCTTAGCAAGTAGCTTTCGACAGCTTTTTCAGGAAGCAATATTTTTCTTCAGAAAGAGGGTCACTTCACTGTTTTTCTTTTTCCTTCTCTCCTGTCTTATCTTTTGAGTTCAGGAAGTATTTTAAATTTACAGCCAGCTTTGAAGGCATGAAGCAAGTTCAGCCCCAGAAGTATTTCCTGTTATGGCATTAATCTAATTCCATGAAAGTAGAACTGATTTTTCATCTGTAAAGTAAAGTGCCTGGAGCAGCAGACCATTACTCTAGGTTATCATGATAAAGAGGCTTAGTTTTGACACCAAAGTGTTTATCAGCCTAACCAGGAGAAGATTTCATCATTTTTGTTGAAAGAGATATTAATGGATTATAATATTTCTTTGCTTCATGGAGACAATGAGTTCATATTGAAAATGTTGACCTGAAATAGCAACGTTCCCATAACATATTATAAGTTAATTTATCTGGAAAGCTACCAGTACCTGGGGGAACTAGTTGTAAAATGATAATACAGTGAGCAAGTGTGTCCTAAGTACATGATAGTGATAATTTCAGAATTATAAAATAGTTTTAGAGCTCTGGCTGGAGCTGCTGTTTGCTTTATGGTTTCAGTGATGCCTGTGAGTGCAGTTAATCTGATCTGCCTCATTTTAAGGATGTTGCAAAATATACTACATAATAGCACTCAGATACTGTAGATGAGAACAAGTTTCACACCTCTTTTAGTGGCTAAAATGATGTTGCTTTTATGTTTCTAACAGTAAAGCATCTAACTAGAAATGTGCAACAGCTTATGCTATATTCCTTATTTGTTAGACTACCTTTTCCAATGTTTAAGATTTTTTTAGTATTTATGTTATAAAGAGAGAGTTTGAAATTAATACTTAAACTTGTCTGTAAAACATGCTGCCAGCTTGAAGCCTTCACTGTACCCTGAGTGTATGACTGTACAAGCTACATGTGCAAACCTGTTTCAGACTACAGGAGCTATAAGAAATCTCAGCGTGCACTTCTTCCCTACTTCGGTTCCAGTATCCATATATAGGTGTCATCTTCCCAAGTTAGCATTCTTCTTTTTTTTGTTTTTTTGTTTTTTTGTTTATTTTAGAACTACAGATGAGGTGTATTCACTAGTCTTGTGAATCTTAATATAAGAGTAATTTTTACACATAAAGATGTGTAATGAATAGGTTTTCATATGGGAGTGCCGAAAGACTAGAAAGTGATGCATTTTTTCCTCACTGATCTCTTGGGAAGCGTTGCCTTTGGTTTGCATGGGGAGGCAGGAGCCTAAATTTGTGTAGCCAGCAGGGAGGAGCATGCCCAAGGCAGCTCCTGGGATGGCAGCTAAAACAGGGCTCTGCAAGCCTAGAAAAAACCAGAGATGCATGGGCCAATTAAGCTGTAAGTACTCAAGGTTACAGGAATCCCCAAGAGTGACTTCAGACTTGAAGGGAACACAGTTAAGAAGCAGAAGGAAACTGATTCTGAGTCTGAGTAATTTTCAGGGATGGCAAAACGTGAGCCTGTGGCTAGTGTGAAGGACCAGAGTAGAGGAAGGACAGCAGGATTGTCCTGAGGATCAGCAGGGCTTGAAAGCCTCCTAGCTGAGAGGGGAGAGCAGTGAGGTCTGCTCTTGCTTCCCTTCTACGTCTGCCCCCAAATGCCAGCCTATATACATATACATATATATATATATATATATATATATATACAGGTGGTTTGTTCCAGAAAAACGTCTGCGGCCACCAGCACTAATTGTCTTACACCTTCAGGTCTTAAGCTATGAATTCTGTATGAATTCATTTGGTCTTTTGGGAAAAAAAAAAAATTACTAAATGGTATAGTGTGGTTGTATAGCTATGTGCAAATTCATTATTTTTAGAAGTGCTTACTACATTTCAATGTCAGACAATATAGTCTTAGTCTTAAAGAAAAATAAGAGAGCAGTGTTTTCCTATCTCTATATCTAAAAAAATTTCAGGAAAGATGTCTGTACCTTGCTTATGGAGACTGTAGTGTATCCCAGGTATGTTCTCCCTGTTGTTAATTCATGTTTTCACTTGTCTACTGTTATAATCTCTTGGGCTGCACTCTGAAGTGAAGCAGGGAACTGAGCTGAGTGAAAGAAACAGAAAATAAATGTTGGGGTTTTAGCCAATCACCTAGCAATCCCACAAACAGTTCTTCCATAAAACTGGCCATGGTTTAGGGATATTAATGAGCAGTTGGGAAAGGCAGAGGTTAGGAGTTACTTGCCCTAGCACTGCTGATAGTTAAAGTGTGCAAGTAATTGTGGGCTAATCCTATCTACATCACATTAACATTTTTAACAATGAAAAAAAATATGCAAAGTACATTTATTGGCCCCCATTTTTAGTACCATTATGCTTGTAACTTATTATTTTGAACTTCCAAGACATTAATGTACTCCTTAGTCTTAAAAATATCTTTTTATTTAAATGTGGGTAGATGGTGGTGTAGTAACTAAATAAAAACTGCTATATACGCAGGAAGTTAATTTTGAAAAATTTCAAAGAAATGTGCCTATTATAATTTTGCTATTTGGCATAATCATATAAAAATTAGTATTATTTGGTTTTGCTTGTTTTGTTGTTGTTTTTTAATTCTGTATAAAATTGGCATTGCCTTTGTCTGCATTATCTGTTAGGGCAGGTCTGTAGTGGTGCATTCATTCTGCAGTAGATCTTCGGCTTCAAAGGCGATGTAACAAGCCCCTTGAGCCACTTTTCCCCACGGCTTTCCCAAACTGCAGACTGGAAGTCTGCTGGGGGGAGGGGATGGGAGCATCTGGGCCTGAAAGGATGGAGCACTTTCAACTCTGTGTTCTGTGCTGTAGAACAGCTGTTGAAAGAAGGCAACCACCACGCGTTAGAGCAGCAATTAGCTCTGCTCTGGCATATGTTGAAATGCTCTTGCCCATCCCCTGGGAAAGTAAAAAATTATGTGAGATGCAAAGGTAGATGTCCTTTCTCCATTGTGTCTCCTGTATGATGCCTTTCGGAGATGGCATTATGTCCTTAGTCTATTAATCAAATTTCTGTCTTTTGGTACTTTGAGGAACAGAGAGGTGAAGGGTAAGAAAGTAATGATTCCTCAATTTTTCAGTAGACTTTTTGCATATGATCAATATTTGAAAGCTTTTTACTGAGAAGTGTTTTCTGTGAATTTCCTGTGGTTTCACTGAAGGAAGGAAAGAAGGGGGAGTTGTGCATTATTACAGGAAAATTACGTCTTGCTCTAAAACTGCACCTATGGTTTCAATTAGTCAAGTCTCAATTATAATAATGTAATGAGGAGTAATGAGGAGGTGGGGGTAACCTGGGTAATTGCAAATGTGACTAACACAAAACATATGTAAAATTAGATTGCAAGAGCCTCCTTTGACAGCTTAATGGAAGTAAAAATCCTATGCTAGCTGTTGGTGTGCACAGAACATCCCATCCAGGCAGACGTGTGGAGCAGGTGGACGCTCACGTTGCTGCAGGGAACTGGTACGGCTGGGTCACTCCTGCACACAGCCAGCTCTCCAGCCACACCAGGCTTCATCAGGCTTCATCCCAACATGGGTGGTCATGAGCAGCATGAAACTGCCAGGAACAACATTTTAGAAGCAAAAAATGCCTTTTGTGAGGAAGCGAGTATTTTTTGGAGAAGATCTTTGGTAACTACTGCATTGATTTTTCAGAATGGTTGTCAAATAAGCCTTTAGGTATTTTTTCCTTAATTATTGATAGCTGATATATGTTACCCTGGCCAAATATATTTGTTTCTGACTTTGCCAGTATCTTTGTGTTTAATAAATAGAGATTACTTTAAGCCTTAGCTTTGTGGCAATCAGAGATGATACAATGGTGTTTAATACTTATACCAGAAAATGCAAGCTTGATATGTAGTGTGGTAGCTGAAGTGCAGACACAAATTGTTCCCTTCCTGTATGTTAGTGCAGGAGGAGCATGTATGACTCTCTTCACATATGTAGCAAATATTTGTACTTGGTCATATCCCTACTTTAAAAATAAATTTTTTTTTAAAGTAATTTTGGGGGGCAGAAAGTTGAAACTGAAAGTACGCTTAAGGTACAAAAATACTTTCTGTTGGTTTGGTTGACAACTGTATCTATTACCACCTTATCTAAGGTCAAGATGGAAACATATCTATTATTTCCTTTCCTTGAAAAAAAGAAGTATGTTTGTCTTTTAGAACATAGTGTCTGAGGATTCATACCTGAAGGAATCTCTGTATTAATATTTTGCCTAGCAAGTAGTTAAACATTTTGGTTTAGATTATTAGAGATAATCCTGTTGTTCCAGCAATCCCTGAAGTTTCTAGGGATTTACAGGCATGTAAGCTGGAGATTTTACCAGGAAAATGTAGTAGAGACTTTAATAAAACAGAATTAATGAATGCCTGGCTAAATATAGTTCAGGGAGAAGTCAGTATGGCTTCTGGAAAGGGACATCCAGTTTGTGCTGTTAGAAGGACTCAACAAAGCTGGGGGTGGGGGATATCCAACTAATACAGCTATGTCTACATTAGGAAGGAATGCCATACAGCAGGAGCAATTTTCAAAGCAAAACCATTAGGAGGACCAGACACCCGTGTTATATTTGGTGTGGGGGGAGCACTTGGAATAGTTCTCAGCTGGCCTGCAGGACAACACAACAAAAGCAAACTAAACAAAATCCAACCCAAAAATTAGGAATCATAAAGCAAGGACTAGAGAAAAAGGCACAGAAGACAAACTATCATTAAGTCATCAAAGAAATCCACACCTTGGATAATGCTTATAGCTCTGTTTTGCCAATTCTGAAAGATTGTAATAGGAGTGGAAAAATTCAGAGAAAGGCAGAAAACAAAGATAAACAATGGTTCCTGTATGGGGAGGAACATAGGACACTTTCTTGAAAAGTAACAGTTGAAAGGAGGAAACTGCAGAAAATGAAAAAAGCAGCTATTGTGTAAGAGGTTACATAAGAATCAACTGTTCACTCTCGTTCAAGGTGATACTGAAGTGTTACTTAGCCAAGCTAGTAGAAGCCAAATTCAGAATAAATACAGGTAGTAGACATGGGGTGCATCTTTGGCAAAGGTGTTTGTAGATGCAAAATGTTCGCTTACAAGGTGAGTTCTTGAAAGATGGATCCACAGAGTATTGCCTTATACAAGAAATGACAGCGTGCTCAGGAAATTTTTTGAGCTGGAAACAACCGGAGGCTGAAGGATTACATGGGGAAAGTGAAGAATGCAGCATGCCTCGTTCTGTTTTCCCTATGTGTGTCCACTCATGGCCGTTAGTAGAGGCAGGAGATGGGACCGAATGGATCTTTGTACAAGTGTAGCTATGCTCAGTATTGAAATTTGTGGCTTGCTTTCCAGAATGTTCTGAAACATTTGGAAATCTGTAAAGAATTGTCTCTAGAGAGACTTCTCTTGAGCATAGAGTTATAGGAGCAACTGTGCTACTCCTTGTTTCCTTGCTACTTTTAGTTTTGGTAGAAGTAATAAATTTGCTAAAATGGACAGGATTGGGGTTTAGGCAGAATAATATGGATGTGAACACCTGATGCTCAGCTATGTGGGAAAATATGTTTACATAAGAACAAATGGAGAGTTGTAAACTACCCTTTATGTAAGCCGTATTATTTCATCCAGCAGAGCTTCCATTGGAGTGAAATACCTATTTTTGCGGAGTAAATACAATTAATAACAGTAATTCAAATAGTATATATTGGCCATCATCTCTTGCCCAAAAACAGTGATTGGAAAAATCTTAAGCACAAGAAAAAATCCAAAATTAATTTCAGATGTTTCACTGTGACAGCAACAGATTGTTCAGCTTTGAGTGAGTGGTGCAAAAACTATAATCATAGAACATCCTGAGTTGGAAGGGACTCACAAAGATTATCAAAGTCCAACTCCCGGCCCTGCACAGGACACCCCAAGAATCACACCATCTGCCTGAGAGCATTGTCCAAACAATGAACTCTGAACTGTGGCAGCCTTGGTGCTGTGACCACTTCCCTGGGGACCCTGTTCCAGCCCCCAGCCAGCCTCTGGGTGAAGAACCTTTTCCTGATATCCATCCTAAACCACCCCTGACGCAACATCAGGCCATTCCCTTAGGTCCTGTCACTGGTCACTGTGGAAGAGGTCAGTGCCTGCCCCTCCACCACCACTAGTAGTAGTACTACCATTCTTCTTTCATTGCACTCAATTGTTACCGAATTAAAAATTATTTGGGATACTCCAAACTCCTTTTGAAAAGTTCGCAGGTGGGCGTCTGCCCGTGGCTTGTCTTTACACATGTGGTTTTGAAAGATATCTGTAATAGCTTAAAATGAGGCAGCATCCCTGAAATAGTAAGGCATGTTTTAAAGCATGTTTCTCTGGTAGAATTGTCTGTATATGTGAAGCTATCACTGCTCACTGGACTTGCCATTTTTATCAGTGTCTTTGACCATCAACCATATAATTCTAACTCTATTTCGTTTATTGTCCTGTCTCAGCTTGGAGATTTCAAATCATAAGGGCATGACAAAGAGGCTTGATGTTACTCATCTGCCTGTTACTCATCTGATGCTGTCTTATGTTGAGGCTGGGCAGGGACTCTGCAGCCACTGAGAGAAATCAGTGTGCCAGTCCCACAGCATTCATTTCTTCCTCAAAAAAAAACCTCCAAACATAAACCAAAAACCTTTTGTGCTTCAAACATTTACTGGTTTCTATTAGAAAGTTTTAATATGTTTTCTTTACAGTGCCTTTATTGCTGTATGTGTGATTGTGTTGCACTGCTCCCAATGCATTTATGTCCTGTTTTCTAAGGGGGAGATCAGTATATATGTATTTATTTCTGCAAGATCTCAGGTCAAGATAAACTTCTCTGGGCAATTTGAACACAATCATTTTAGTCATCTGTCAGACTTCGCTCATCACGAGGTTTTTGGGTTTGGGATGCTTGTTTGTTTGTTTTTAAAACAAAAAAAAACCTCAAACACCATAGAAATTAATGCTTGCTAGATATTCATGATGTCTGTTTTCTTTCATAGTGAGAAAGCAGCTTAATTGTTTTCAAGTAAAATTTCAGATTGTTGGATTGAAATTTGAATCATTTCTTCAGAAGTAGAAACAGAGCATACTGTTTCTCTTAAGATAATAACATGCATGTGCTCATGACTGATTCAGTGTTTTGATCTCAGATGCTCTGGACATCTATCATGTAGCTACTGTCATATAAATTACACATTAATGCCACCAAGATTTATTCCAGCATTTTCAGTAGTAGAAGTTCCCTTCATGAGAAAGTATTAAAAAGTATAGGATATGTACCCTATTATAGGAAATGTAATTTAAAAACAAAAAAAAAAAAAGCTACCTACATAAACATACTAAGCAGCTGTATCTCATTCAGCTTTCTCCTAAAAATGTATCCCTGATTTAATTGAAATATTTGGAAGGCTTACAGAATTTTCATTTAGTAAATAAAAAAATCTTAATGTTTCAGAATCTAGTCTTCTGCAGTTGGTAAAACATATGTTATCCGTTGCTTATAAATTTTAAAATATCTGTCTGATGTTTTAAGACATTAGTGAAGATTTCACTAACCAGTGAGATTAGATCATGAGGACACTTGTTACTTTCATAAGGCTATTACAGAAAAACATGTTTAAACCGAGCCCTGCCATAAGTGCAGGTTTCAGAGCCAGTGGAAATATTAATGTATATTAGGATACCTTTGTGTTCCCAGTCCTTGGGCTTTGTTTCCTATTTCCTGACCCTCGTGCTGTTTTATAAATGCTGACAAGTTACTGACAAAGGCAGAAAGAGGGGACTTGCAGACAGGGATGAGGAGCAAGGCAAGGGGGAAAGATGGGCAGGTGAGGAGTACAGAGGGTATGTCTTTATCTTAAAATAGGAAATCACGCCAGAAATGTTCATGGTGATGAAGCTGACACTTAGAAAACATTCCAAGTATATAGGAAAGAAGTATAACCCCTAAACAACTTTTAGGCAGGGTGTGCCCTGTGGGGGTAATGCAGAGGAATGTTTTTGGGGTAGGACGAAGTTCAGAAGGCACCAGGAACAGCTGGCTAAACTCCATAGGCTGGAATGACCAATCTTGGCATACATGGCAATAGCCATCACTCCTTCAGCCGGAAGATGTTCCAGGAGCTGCTAAATATCTGTGGGACATTTGTACAGCTATCCCTGGGAGGAATGCTGCACCAAGTAAATTGAGCAGTTCTGATTCAGTTCAGTATGTTGTTTTTTTGGTTTTTTTTTCTTTTTTTCTTGTAGCTAAAACATGAAATTGAGAGAAGAGACATAATTGTTAAGTTATTTACAGTGAGAGAGGAGGAAATGGAAAGGCAACAGGGAATTTATGGAGGTTATAAAAACAGTAGGTAACTAATAGGAAGTTTGTCTGTGCTCTTAATTACTTTGCTTGTGCCTTGTATCTCATTCACTTGCAGTTTTTCTGAAGTTAGTATTTTAGAGTAGGAATTGAATCAGCCTTTATGTATAGATCACCTGTACTATAATGAAGTTGCAGTCTAGATCAGAGACTTTGAACATTACCACAACATGAATAAATAATAAAACATTATTAATAAGAAACAGCAGCCCATCTGCACAGGATGCACAACTACCCTAAATTCTATATATGTCAAGTGTAGATGAGTTGCAAGCTTTGGCTTTCATGAGTTAGTGCACATTTCTGGTGTAGAAAAAATATCCTCAATCAATAAAAGACTTTGTCATTGAAAAAGAACTACTTTTGTATGCAAGTATCTATTAAAAGAAAAAACATGTATATTCTAACAAAAAATACAAGTTATCTGGATCTAGCAGAACTTCCTGCTTTTGAGATTTTAAATTACTAGATTGTAAGCATTCCGAGACTGAAGCTGTCAGGTCATTTCTAATTGTAAAGCAGTAGCCCAATGAAATCAGAAGTAATGTTCATCATACAAAATAATTTGTTCAGAGGCCTTACCTTCCTTTGTGTTCCTTGCTGTTTTGAAATGTGAAGATATCAGGCAGTTGACAAAGGAAAATATCAGATGTCCATGGATAGAAACACCCTAATAAGCACTTAGCAGGATACTTAATGATTAACTGTGTGCATTAATTAGTTACAAGGGTTATGTGTCATTAATAAATCTATACTAAATTACAATATTATAGACTGTATATTTGTTTTACGATTAATTACATAACTAAAGCACACATTTACATGTTTGTAAATAAGTGATGATTGCAGAGTAATTATTGTTAAATTTATTAAAATGAATTGTTTGCTGTGTCGTCGTAACCTGCTTCTTTCACTCAGTCTGAGACTGAATGAAACTTGTGGTTGGGGATGGGGGAAGGGGGAAGTTTCCTCACCTTGTTTATGTGTTTGCATGAGAAAATTCCATGCTGTAATTCTTCCTATGTGTTTTTGGGTTAAGAAAGAAAATGCAAGAAAATTTTGAAAACAGTAGCCCATTTTTAGCAAAGGCAGATAATCCTGTTTGCTCCTAAGTATGTGAGTATATTGTTGTTGCAATTTAGGATGTTGGTAAATGAATAAGAAAAATTGATGCCATTGTGCATTTGGCAAAATGTTGTCCATCTATCTACAGTTCCTTAGGAGAACAGAGAAAAGCAATGTGCATTTTATCTTTGTGTTAGAAGTGATTATACAAAATGTGCCTTGCAGTCTGTTTCTGTCTCACTGAAAGCTGGACAAGGTCTTATTTAACTTCAGCAAAATCAGACTGTTATTGTTCTACACATAAGAAATGGGTTTTGTTGCTTAAACTACTAAAATGCAGCTGAAAAAACTGCTGTTTCTTACAACTATAAATTAAATTCTTCATCCTTTAGAGGCAGATGACTTGAGTGCCCACTAGTTTTTTTTTAAAGATAAAAAAGGGAGAATGATCTGGTAATTTCTATATTTTTTACCTATTCAGTTTTCTAAGAATGGCAATCAGTTTCATTCTTATTCGGCAGGTTTTTTGCACTGCATATTCTTCAGTCATTTTCTGTTAATATCTGTAGGCTTACTTTGTGTAGTAGATAGGAGAAAATGGCATGGGACTGAAAAAGCTACAGGAAGGTGTTTCACCCACACTGGTTTCTGCTGTACCTCTTACCTCATCACTAAAAAACTTGGCTTATTAGGATATGCTTGGGTTTTTTTATGAAAACAAAGCAGGATATTTTGCACAAGCTCACTAGGACATTAGAGAGCTCAAAAAAAAATTAAATAAGAGGTGTTTCCTCTTCAGATGTCCATCCCATTGTAATAGTAAATAGTAAGGTTTATGGTTCATTTTTACCAAAAAGGGAGTTGTTTCACTGCATTTCTCAATGCATATACAAAGTTCTCACAAAGTAGCAGTGGTGTGATGTTGATTCTTTCTATATGATTGAATGGTCAGTGGCAGACTGTGAGAAAGATGAGGATGGTGACGAACTTGGAAGCAAGGAATTAATGTGAGTCTTCTCTTAACTGCAAAATGTTGGTGTTCTCTCCAGAGTTATTAGGAGGGAGAGGGGGAATGAGAGGAAGTTTGTCTTTGAGGTGAAGATAATGAGTCTGGAGCCATTAAAAACACCTTGTTTCCTGGTTGTGCAATTACAATTTTTCGCAGAACCTTGCCTTGGATACTTGCTGTTTGGTTTAATTCAATAATACTGTGAAACCTTCTCAGCTTCTGTTACAAGTACAAAGTATTAGTATTATTTGCCTTGTTGACAATTTGCCCCAGGGATAACTTCTTCAGCCAAAATTTCCATTTGTATTCACTAGTAGTTCTATATATGATATACCCATGGGTCCCATCCCTCCCCTTTTTCATTGTGGTGTGCTCAGAAAGGAAACTGTGAATTATATTTCTGAAGAAATTAGGGGCATCTTCCAAGAAAATATTCTGTAAAAATCCAATTGTGTGTAACATTATTAAAAATAAAAATTTTGCTTTGCTGTCCCAAGACCAAGAGCAGTTCGTTGGACAGTGCTTCAAAGAGATGATGACTTTATGAGCGGTGTCATCATCAGGAGCTATTGGCCAGATGAGCAAGAGTACAGATGTATTTGATGCATGTGCACACGTTTACGCAGCTATGTCTGTCTTCCTGTTCTAACTGGTATCCCTCAGAGTCTGGAGCTTTGTTTTTCCTAAAGATACCAGGATGGTATCTACTTTACATATAGTTTGCAATTTCTTTTGAATGGAACTTCAGTTTTTTCTGTATTATAATAGGACTCTGACTGTAATTTCAAAAACAATTTTTCAGACATGAAAAATAATATTTTTTATCTCACAATGTGTTTACACTAGAGAATGTTAGGTTTGGTACTTTCAGCCTGCAAAGTACTCATAGAGAAAGTTAAGGCAAACTTTGTTTCCTGATCACACATACACAAAACTTAACACATACTTTAGATAAAGATAATAAAAAACATAGTAATATATAATATGTTATTAACAAAAAAGCCCCAACATGATCTTCTATCATTGGAGGGTTTTCAGCAGCCAGCAGAATTTGCAAGAAGCCAACACAGATGCAGAGTTGCTGCAGGACACCCATGATTTTGCTTTCTCTCATCAATTGCTAATTAATTTTGCTGCAGTTTGTGAAACACTTATATTGTTCTAGCTCTCGTTTTTAATAGTAGATGAGAATCTCTAGTTCAGCTGAATTAAACTATTACAGCACTGGGAGATGGAGCCAGAAATGAAATCTGGCTTGCATGCTCAAGTATTGGAAGTCACGCTTTTTGGAAAGCAGCCCGTAATAACTTAAAGCTTATAGAATTTAACTCCTTGGTATTCTTTGGATGCTCCAAGTGCTCCACTGGATGTCATGGCCCAGATTCATTAACTAAGTTCTGCCAAAGACCTTCTGTCTAGTGTTCCCAACTGGCTGCCTCTGTTTCACAAGTGTTTTATCCAGTACAACAGACTGAAAGCCAGGTTTCGCAGATTTTAAACAGGATGTGTCCAGACTCACTGTGCTGCCTCTGAAAAAATAGTGAAAATAACTGAATGGATAATTTTTTTAAAGTACAGTTAACTACTTTAAGTAATAATTCTTTTTTAAGGTGCATGTTTCAAAGACTAATTAGCCATGCTGTCTTATCTTCTTACTTTATCTACTGGTCGATGGCACGTTAATGCATGAAGACTGCTTTACTTCTCTCTATGCTGCTTCTACTAATTTTAAAGAGAGAAAAGTAGCCAAACTTCCATTCCATCCTTGAACAAGACTATGCTGTTAAAGTCCATTCTCTGCAAAATCTGAAAGGTTTTTTTTTACAGGAGAGAGCTGGAGAAAATCCAGGTTTTATAAAAGTATAAATTTTTTTCCTTTGTAAACAGGAGATGCATCTTCTTTCTTTGGGAAAATACTGTAAAAGTGCCTTTCATTTCAGTAACATATATTAGACACCTAAGAAAGGTACTGTAACAATGTAGATTTAGAACATTAAATTTTAACATAATGAAGTTACAACATTTTCTAGTGTTCCAGTCACAGATGGGATACAAGACTAATTTGAAGGCTTTTGTATTACTTGGTCTCTTCCTGGCAGGACATGTAACTAAATGAACAGCTACCATAATTTTCAATTGCCACTGGATTCTCAGTGCATACCGTTTTTACCAAATCCATAATAATTACTGTAGAAGGTCATTCTGTAGTCAAAATTGTAAAATAACTATGTAGGAAGAACATGGGTAAATCTATTGAAAAACCAAAAGAAATCAGGTGACAATTGCCTAGCAGGGACTGTGAAGTTGTACCAGAGGGTGAATATGAAATGTTTCTGCCAAGACATTCAATATTGATCTTCTCCTATTTGAACATTAAGAAATGACATGATTTTTTAGAAAAGTGGAAATTTTTAATTGCATGCCATCCTAATAATATAATAAACATTCACTGCGTAGTCATAACTTAGAATCTGATACACACATTCCTTCTGCAGCCCTCTTTTTTTTCCAAGCAAAAATTGCATATGATACACTCTTTGTGTTTTCTGCACCCTTCTTTGTGCTGCTCTGTGAATTGCTGAGTGGTTTTATGGGTAAGGCAGAAAAAATGTACTTGAGACTAAGTGATCGCTATTGAAATACAAGAATCACCAGGAAGATGCAGCAGTTTCATGTGCTGCATCTGCAACATACTTCAGTTTTGGAACTGGTTCTAATTTTGGTATTTTCAGGGCCGACAGACCATCTTCTGTAATTCTGAATGTGCACCTGGGATTTTCACAGTAAACATAATTTAATTGTAGCTCTGAGGAAAATACAGGATGGCATTCACTCACTTATCATGTGCAAAGTTAATGAAAGACTTCAGACAAAGATTCAGCAGTCCTCAAGATTAATTCCTTGGATAACTGATGCAAAAGCCATCATTTTCAGAACTGAGTATCTGCTGTGCATGATGCATCATAATAATAAATATATCCCTTCTGTTAGAACATTTCAGTACACTTTTGAAATATCGTTCACACTTAGAAGATAAAACTTACATGACGGTCATGACTGGCGAGCTAGTCCATAGAAAACCTTAAAATTAAGACTAAATTAATTTCCCGCTATTACTAGCCTAGATGTGGTAGTGTTTCCCTCAAATGAGCTTTAAACTTCTATTAAAACTTTCAATGTTTCATAGTAACTAGAGAGCCATTGGCCTGTAGACAGTCAGAGTAGATCAGTTCTTTTAGAGTTCATGCTGCTGTTTTCTGCAATAGCTGCAATCCTGGAACTGTGGGTGGTACAAAAATAATTGTGGAAGAGTACTGAAGCATTACATACTCTGTTGAAGTCAAATAGCAGTTATCACTGGCCGTCTGAATGCATGAGTGGGAAAACAAATGTGAAGTTACCTAAATGAAAATTCCAGTAAATTGAAAGAGAAGTCGAAGGGTTCCATGCTCAAAGCTACCTGGGTGCCTGGTAATACAGATGGTCATCAAGAGTAGTTTCAAAAGTCATTAATATGTTACATGCCAGTATCTTTTTTTAAAGCCCTTCAGAGTGTACAATGTTACAAGGATGAATATATAAATCTGTCCTTACCTTTAATTTCAGCTCTTTTCCTGCCTTCTCAAGCCTACTCCTTTCTTAGCCTGCTCTGCAGTTTGATGAGTCAGAAACCATGGCACATTTAGACATATCCCCTGAAATTCTTTCCTGTTGAAGTATTTGTTACCTTGAAATAAGACTAGTAGTTTTCAGGATGCTGAGAAATGCAAGTTACTGTCATTTTTAACTTTGGGGAGCACGTATTGAGATTTTTCCAGAAAAGCACGGTAAGGTATGCTCCTCTTAGTGATAATCTCGCAGTTGTGCACTTTATGGGTGAGGATTTCTACAACCACTAAAGGGCAGTGCATGCCACCTTATGATTTCTTCTTCTGCAGCTGTTGAACTGTCTGTCCTTGCTGTTAAGCAGATGGAGATAGAACCCATTGCTGGGCTTTCTTTTTTGAGAGATTTGTGAGCTTGATGCAGTTTTCAGCATATAAGATTAAAGGTCTACTGTTGTGAGCAGGACATGAAGAGGAAAATTCTGCCCTTCTCTTGTTTCTATTCAGAGGCCAACTCCCTTATGCCTGTAGTAAGTAAAAGAGCTGGGTTTTTTTGAAACATTTTTGTTGGCCAAAAATTGACTTATGTCGTAAGAGGAATCCTAATTTCAATAGTGGTACTGAAACACAAATACTGTGCAGATCTAAAGGTCTCATGCTAAACACAATGTGTGGTATTTACTGTGCTGTTGAAACTTAGCTTCAGTGATGAGTAAATATGATCAGGTTTTGGATGAAGCAAGTAAACATAATAAATGAAGATATTTGAAATCACATTTCTTGTTTATGTATTCTGACAAGTATACTTTAATTATTGATCAAGATGGCAATATAGTAAATATGCAGTTGGTTACATTAAAAATTCAGCATTTTTCAACATTTGGCTGGCAGTATCCATAAAATATTCTTAGTGGTATGATTCTTTTACCGCTATATTGCTCCTGTTGGACAATGTTGGTGTCTTTTTAAGAGTAACTATCACCTTACAGTGTACTGCATGAAAATACTGTCTTAGAAGGACAAGACTACTCTGAATCACTTCACTGTTATGTGTGACAAGTATTGGCCAAGTACGTGA
This sequence comes from Pardalotus punctatus, assembly GCA_013400915.1. Classification (NCBI taxonomy): domain Eukaryota; kingdom Metazoa; phylum Chordata; class Aves; order Passeriformes; family Pardalotidae; genus Pardalotus; species Pardalotus punctatus. Next base: position 672,429 of record VZTX01007314.1, on the reverse strand, counting down.
TATAAGAAAGTGCTATCAGAGATACGCTCAGTGGTTACTGGGTTAGTGGTTTGGCTTTTTGGGTTGCTTTTCTTTTACACTCCCTGGTATATCAAATTTGGAGCTCCATTAGGATGAACTAGAGAAGTTCTGATGACAAATGAGAAATATATTTTCCTTCTATACCCAGTGAGGGAATAAAATTCTATAACAATTTTGACAAGAACTTGTTCTTCTGGTTTCCACAATCTGAGGGATGGCTTTTACTTTGGTATCATCATGTTTTCAACCAAATTCTAACGGCAGAAAGAATGACAAAGACCCTTTTCTGAGTTTGGCTGTGACAGGAATGTAAATGTGAAATAGATACTCAAGTATTTATCAGGGAGGATATTGTTAAGGAACACATTCAGTGCAGTAGCTTGGGGTGCAACTGCAGTGGGAGCTGCAGAGCTCTGGGTAGGGGCACGATCAAGAGGCCATGAGCTGCCAGTGCTTTGCGTAAGGAAGGACTTGGGGAGCTGTGCCCGAGCCAGGGGACTGGGCACTCAGGGGCATGGCAGGAGCTGATGACCCCAGACTTTCCCATGCTTGTGCTATGAGGGTATAAAAACCTGGGGGTTCCTTTGTCCATGGTCCCTTCTCAGAGGCACCAGCTCAAATTTTTATTTTGTTATTTAGTTGTTGCACCAAGATTAAACTATTTGAAGGATTCGAGACTCTGCTGTGGGAATCCTGGCATGGAGCTGGTGAGGAAACCTTGTCTGCCCGTGTGTGTGGGATGAGCAGGGAGTCCCACTGGAGCCGCCCGCTGTGAAGGGCCTTCAGCCCCAGCACGGTGGTGCGGCTGTGACTGCCAGCGTGGCTCCCGCATGGTCACACGGGGAAGTTTCCATCACAGTGTGCAGCCCAATGGCTGCCGGTCTCTCACTCTGGGCTCTGATTGCTTTGTAGGTCTTTGTAAAGCACTGCGATGTTATGGAGCCCCGTGGCATCCAGATGGATTAAATACTGTACTTGGCTCAAGATTTTAATTTAGTTTTTTATAAGAAGGGTAGGATTGAATTGAGTGGTGATAATGTGTTCCTTTTCCAGCAAATAGGTATTCCAGGAATCTGATTCTGTGTAGGGAAGAGTAAATGACCAAAGGAAGCAAAATGTTTGTGCATTCTGTACAGCTCTGCTCAAAGGGAACAGAGTATTGTGAAAAAGTATCAACTCCAGTACCTGGTCTGCTTCTGTTATAGTTATTTTTATTGAATTACTTGGAATAAACTCAAGACATAGCAAAGCAGTAAAGACAAGCTATTTCATTTTGTATATTAATATGCTGAGAGGTTTTTTATTGGTGGATTGAGCAGCTGTGTTTTGTTTTCTCTTTATAAAAATTTTTTTGAATTCTTGAAAGCACTATGAAAATCTATCATTAGTGCTTACTGTTGAAGCTTTAAAGTGGTGATAAGTATTTAAAAAATAAAACTCTGGGATCATCATACTAAGGAAACAAGGCTTTGAGGCTTAGTTCAGTGTACTACTGGAAGGTGCCTGTTTGCTGTACTCTCTATTCAGATGGTTTCCAGACCAGATTTTTGTGAGGGAAATGTCTGCAAGATAGCACTGTAAAGGTGACTTTGTCTTTGGAAAAATAAATTGCTGGATTTGATCAAATTCATATCTCTTAGTCTTTACTATTAAAAAAAATATTTTAGCGACACATTAAGATAAAGCATAGTCCTCACGTGTTTGTCATCCTGTGGAGAACTGGATTCAAGTCAGAGTTACTGCATGCCTTCAAGTCCTCTGCTTAACATTTCCTGGAAGGTATATTATTTTAGCTTAAAGAAGACATTCAGCACTGACCCAACTGGGAAGTTTTACAAAACCATACACAACTGAGAACACTCTTATAATTGCAAGTATGAAACCACTTAAATAGTTGTATGACACTGAAGGAAAGTCCCTGAGATAGAAATTAAGTTCCCAGTTAGGTGTCAGATGGGTTGTTCTTCCTGGGGGCATTTTGCAATTGTGAATTGAAGTCTTGTACATCTCACCTTTTGTCATTTGGGGATATTTTTGGGGGAACTGGTTTGGGAGGGACTGTGGGTGGGGGGTGGTTTGCCGCTAGTCCAGTAGGTGAAGACGCTTAGTAAATGTCTGTCAGAAACAACAGTCTTTGTCTGAAGAGATTAGACCACACGCATGTCCCAGCGCTCCCAGTTGCCACAAAGGCTACGTGTCCTATGGGTAATGATTTTCCTCGTTGATAGATACGGATTTGATGACTGAAGTTTATAAATCCAGTTTGCAGGGCTGCAGCTGTTGGTCTGGCCCGTGTCTTTGTGGGGAGTACGGTAACCCCGCAGAGTCGCGTGTTTCTGGACGGTGCCACGTTCTGTTCTGACCTCCAGTGGCACAAGTGTCCCAGGGCCGAGCGGTGACAAAGCCAGGCCCCAGCAGAAGGTGCTGCTGCCAGCCTGGGCTCTGCTGGGCTCCGGCTGCGGGAGGAGAGGGGAGGCACGCTGGGATCCTGAGATCTCAGCATCGCGGGCTCGCTGCTGGGGAAGCGTCAGCATTGAAGTGCCGCGTGGAATGCGTGAGTGGCCCCGGCTCCAGCAGATGGGTCTCTGTGGGCTCCGTAGTGCTGTGAGCTTCCCGTCCTCAGTGGACTGACATTAATCTGCAAGGACTTACTACCTAGGGTGAGGTGGAAGAGTTCTAATAAAACAGCAGGCGCTTCAGTTCCACGCCATGCATCTTTCTCTCCATTTATGGTCAGGTTTTACGCTGGTATAAGCATGGGAAGATGCATGTTTTACACATCCATTTGACAAAATATCCGTAAAAGTCCATGTAGAAAAACTTCCAATATATAGAAGAAGCTTTTAAAGTATTTGTGTATGTTTATTTTTTAAAAATTCGAATTGCAGGAATATATTACTACCGAACGGTGTATAGCCTTTTAAAGAAAGAAAAGAAAAAATCGCTGCCAACTGCTGAACAGCTAATTCACTCAATATAAAACAAAGATGCATTTCTGTAGGGCTAACGACATGCATCACATCTCCTTGACAACTGCTCTAATTACCTCAGCTTGGACGATCAATATTTGATCTTTTTCCCACCATACAAACATGTCACTTTAACTGCATAGCTTTCTCTTAGCTTTTTGATAATTTGCAGCCAAGTGAAAATGGTCCTTTCTATTTGTTCTCCCTGGCTTGAGGCCAAGGGTTCTCTCAATAGTATAATGCAGTTCATTGATATGAATTTGTTGATCTCCTGGGTAGTTTTTCACAAATTTAGGGCAATTAAAAATCTTTGGAAAGCATCTCAGTTGAAGTCAATAATTTTGCTTTTAGAAATTACTTTATTTTATGATCATTTTTCCTTCATCTGTTCATAAAACAACTTCAGAAAAAAAAAGACAAAGCACCATTTTATTGAGTAGCTTATAGATACTTAAAACCACAGCTTTCAAACCTAGAATTAAGCAATACTTCAGAAATACTTCAATTGAAGTGTTTAATTTGTAAGAGTATGAATTTTTAAATTCTATTTTGGCCCCTGAAAAGTAATTCTTTAAGGGAAGTCCCATCTGAAGTACAGCATTACCTTCCAAATAACTTATTTAAGGTATGTGAACACAAGACTTTTGAAGATGGACAGATCATGCTTCCACTCAATGAACACCAGTAAGTTGCTGAAGTTTGTGGAAGTGTTAGTAGGGAGGAGATGATACTCTACAGTCCAAAAAAAGCTTTGTGAATTTTTGACTGTGGCCAGTCAGAAGCAGAAGTAGGGAGCACCCAAAATTTAGGCCATTTAATTAGTTATAAAGTGAATTAAAATGAAAGCTGTTTTATCAGTACAAATAATTTTTTGTCATGTGGTATATTTATTCATTTTGTTTCCTTTTTTCCTCATGCTCTCATGAGGGGAAATCTGTGTTGCTGCAAAACACTATGATTACATCAGGTGGACAGTGTGAGATTTTTTGCTATCTGGAGTTGTGTAGTCATGTTGTTATTTATGCCATCTTGAGGAATTACCACTGAGCTCTTGGTGTTTTATGGAGGAGTTTAAATACTTTGTTTAGTGCATGCTGTGTTTATTAAATAGTTGTGCTGTGTTGGATTATAATTTGTTCATAGAGTAAAAGGCAGCTATGCCCAAGGATACATTAAAATCTTTCCAACTGCTCATATCTTCAAAACAAATTCTATCACAGTAGACCAGGGCAAAAACCCATCTAGCCAAATACCCTGTGTCTGATAGTGGTCACATATTCCTTAAATGTTTAAGGAAATGGGGGGGAAAATTTGTCTGTCTTCTGCTGTCCTGATGGTTTGTGGCTGTCAGCAGTTATGGACTTCGTTAATCTGAAATTGAATCTCCTCATTTAAGAGCATCAAGTTTTCATCATAATAATGAACAATGAATTAATTTATTTTTTAAAAATTTTCATGTGACATAACAGAGTTTTTCTGATTTTTAAAAACATATTTACACTGTCAAATTTTTACTTCTGCAAAGTATAGCATTTTAGTAGAAATCCTGAGAATTTTGGTAGAGTTTGCTAGTATTCAAGAACTACTGAATCTGTAATTTGGAACAGAGTACAGGAGTAAATCATTCAAGACCTATGCCAGACAAGCTGAGTGTTAATAAGATGACACAATTTCACTGAGTATAGAATCATCTCCTTGAAGGCAAAAAATAATTTCCCATGAAATACCTTCTTTACTTAGGCTAATTAGATTCACATTTGAAAAATCTTCGCATTTAGCAATGGCCTAATTATTTAGCCAACTAAATATATTGCTTAACTAAAGAGACAGTCAAAAGAGGAATTACATCCTGTTATTTGTGTGAAGTACTTTTTTTTTTTACTACTGCAGGAATTTGGGTTCAGCTTTATTACCACAGTTGTTCCTGTGAGAAAGTCCAATTCCAGAAGACGTGTAATCCTCAGGGAGGAGGAGGATGCGGAGAGACGGGATATTAGAATGAAAAAGTAGATAGAAAAATGTAAAGGCTAAACCATTAAATTCAGTGTATCCTTACAGTTTGTTCCTGTATTGTCAAAGCACCATTTTCCATTACAGGATACATGACATTGAACTCTGGAGGTTGCTTTTCTTACTGCTTTTTAACTTATACCTTTGCCACTTCTGAACCAGACGGGTCACTTTGTCCTTTCTTTTTGTTGTAGTTACAGAAAACAAAAGACATTGTTGTGGTATATGTTTGTCAAGTATATTTATATAGGTGATAGGTAATTTTATCATAATGAATCTACTTAATAACCCCATCTCTTCAGAAAGTGAAATATCTTCAGGAGCCATTTCAGTGTAAGCTTTGTATGCAAAATGGTGGAATAATTTTCATGCACCTTATAAGAGTTTGTTAATTAAAAGTAAATAGGGCTCTTAAGTGGAAAATGAAATTATCCCATTGCTTGAAATACCTTGATGCAGTTTTTATTACAGGTTGCATATGGTATCTGTTAAGAATTTGAGCATGGTTGGTTGTTGAATTATTGTGTGGATTAGCTGTAGTATTTGAAGGTTCTCGACTTTAAAAGCATGTGTCTGTTTTAAATCCTACATAAATTCCTCACAGTTTTTTGGAACAGTCTGTAACTCTAACCAGGACATTTTTAACACCACAGCTTCAAACAACAGCAGGAGCAAATCTAAAACATTGCTCTGAGTGGTTTCATAACATCATTAAAAGATTTCCATTTAATTAGATAAATTCCCCTTTTCTTTAACTTTTCAGCCTTTCTCTCCTAAGTCCTACAAGGCAAAGGGTGAAAAGACTAAGTGAATTGAATTAAATATTAAAACATTAAAATTGGCAGTTTAGAGCTCATAAGGAAAAGACAGGGGAAAAAAGAACTCATGAAAAACATATATTTCATGCATATTTTAGATTTTATTTTAAGACCTTTCCAAAACTATTATGGATATTCTTAGTAAAGAAATATTATAGGCTGTGTTGTCTCCCAGGGCAGCTAAAGTTTCCAAAAGGAAGTTCAATCTGTAATACATCTTTCACATGTTATTTTAATAAAAAAGCAAATATAATTTCTGTGTTTCCACTGCTAAATGGAGGCTCATTGTTTGGTCATGTTTCCCTACATCAGCAAATACATTTAGAAAGAATAAAGTAAATTTTATTTTAAGTTATACTGATGTGAAACACCATGTGTATGTTGCAGTAAAATTGATTTGAGGTTGAATGTGAAAATAGCTTAGTTGCTGTCTCCCAGTTCATGTCTCTGTGTGTCCAGGGTTTTTTTACATTCATGGATTCAATGACATGTTTGCAACATTTACATGTTTACAACTTTTGATGGTATTAAGCTCTTTTGTTTCTCCTCACTTGAGTGGTGAAACTTTATTGGTATTCAAGTACTGTGATTTGCGGAAGTGTAAACAAAAGAGAAATTACATTTACTTAGTGTGCTGTTACCATTTCTCCAGAGCAACTCGTAATTTGTGTAACGAAAGTCAAGGGAAGCTGTTCACTGCATATAACCATTGATCTGCATTGTAAAACCAATAGTTCTTCCACTATTGCGGGTCATTAGTCTGAAATGTGCTGAAGGAATCTTAGCAAGTCTTTGTCTTACTAATGTGTCTTACTAACTTGTCTTACTAACGTGTTGTCCATGGTATTGGTAGGAAATTGATTTTCCACCAGTATTTCTACCACATCCAAACCCTTTGATGCCTTGTGAGAAACATGGTATCATAGACAGCCTGTGTTGTTCTTGTGTGCTTGTCTTGGTTTGGAGAGACAGGGAGCACTGACTTTTTTTAAGAACATGAGTTTGGTTCAAACCATTTGAATGATGAAATCTGTTTGTTGCAGTGTCTTGGAAAAATGTGTTATAACTAGGTTTCTTGAGAAAAGGGCAATGCTATATAGATAGACCTGATGTAAGTTTTGTAGGCTGAAACCAGAGTAAGTTCTATGCTCTTACATGTTGGTTACAAGGGAAAAACTTAGTCTTTATTTATATAAAATGTTCAATGTGCAGTGATGTCCAGGTGTCTGTCTTAACTGATTTATTCCTTTTAATAAACAATCAACGTCAGGAGGATGCATTCTGCTGAAGTTACATCCATGCCATTTTTGCTTTCCCATCATGTCCCCATCAGCAGATTTTGTGGTTAGAGGTGACGTCTAAGGTGATTTCTTCTACACTGAGGACTTCACTGTAGAACCTCTGTCAACTGTTAGGAAGGGGAAGACTGAAGCAACGGATTGATGTGGGTGTAGCAGCGTTTACTCATCGCTGTACAGCCAAGAGAGGATTTTGTTTGCTGAAGTTGCATCACTGTTGATGGAGCTCTCGTGAGTCCGTCCGGTCACAGAGGCTCAGGTAGTGAAGCTTCAGTGCAGAAATGGACATCACCTCCTGACGTGCCTGCCCCAAGCTCCTGAAGAATGTTCAAGATGCAAAATCAGAAAAGGGCTTTTGAAGCAATGAGAATTAGGGCCATCTTCAGGTAAATTATCCTCTTTGTTAATCAGGCTGTAACCGATGAAAGAGTTATGGGACAGCTCCCATGTGGATGAATGTTCAACTCGTAATTCATTTAGATGTGCTGTTGCTTTGCTTATCCATACTGATAATATGTTCTTGTCCTCCAGAAATGTTTTTCTTGTTCCATGCCCAGACTTGGTGCCTGTGACTGTGCGAGTAGTGCATGTTTGCGGTGCCAGTGCAGAATGCTCTGAAGCACCAGTAATTCTGGTCGTGCTCTTGACTGCCACCTACTACCTGTTCATGGCTAGAGCACTGTTTCTTTTTCCTTCCCGCCCATGTAGCCATGCAAGATTTTGAAGGATGGTTTGTGCCATTTTGTTTGTCAAAGAATCCTGGTTTCTGAGTTCAGTTCAGAGAGTTCTTAGTTGTCATGACTTATGGAGGAAATACAAGAATAGTATGAACAATTGATACTGGATTATTTGACTGAATCCCAAATTAAAAAATGTAAATAGCAGCAACCTACTTGGTAAGCCCAGGTTTACCAAGTCTCTGGGAGTTTGGCAGTCAAGGATTGCTATTTCAGCTTCTTACTATAGCTTAAAAATTATTTGATTCCCTTTGGGGATTATATATGGTGCCGTTTTATATATTGATCAGAGTTTTTAAATGCTTTTAAGGCTTTTAGACAAGGTGTTATCTGAGGACTCAGCTTCTCTTGTTCTTTGTAAGCTGATAAGAGTGCTAGGGTATTACTGAGTGATTGACAGGGCATACTTGTGTTTTGTCATCTACTTCTTATGTAATGCAAAAAAGTGAAAGAGAGGAAATAGAGAGAAATACATTTATCAGTTTTTTAGTTGGTATAATTATTTCTAAATCTCCTTGAATTTTTTTTCTCTAATACCACCATAGAAACTGCAGCCTGTGTATTATGAAATAGAGGTAACTTTTCTGAAAACTCTGTCTGGAATTAATTTTTATTTGGCTTTTATCTTTTTGGTCACTCTGCATAATTTGCCATAACCTAAAAATTCTTACTTTATTTACATTACCTTCTAAAAGTTCAGTTTTTTAAAGTTTACACTACATGTTGTTTGTTAGGGATACAACCTGACATCTCTGGTAACTCCTCAGAGAGTCTCAAAGCACTTTCTAGATGATGTAATTGATACATCATATAAAGAATCAAAAAGAATGAAGCTGCTCAATAACTCACAATGGCACTATGTGATAGTTTAGAACAGGAAGTGTGGAATAACTATGTGCAGCTGGATCTACAGGATGAAATTAAATAGACAGGAAATACTTAACCAAGCTGGAATTTAACCACATCCAAAGTGGAATTTGATGTGGAAACTAGCACCTTTAATTATATGATTTTTTTCTTCCAAAGCAACGCTTATGACTGTTACGTGATCATAATCTTAATTTTTTTCTGTTGACACTGAAATTCATTGATTGAACCAAATTTTACTTCTCTTGTGATAATATCAGGATCCTAACTGTCTTTGATACAACTTCCTCTGCTGTGCAGCATTGAATTATGGAATAGAAATGCTTTTACGGTTTCCAGGATTAAATTAATCAATAATGAGTGATTTTATTTTTGCTGTTTAACAAAAGAATTGCAGCTATCCCCCTGCTCCGTTTCTTCTGTTGTTTTACTGTGGTCAGTATTACGTGAGTTGCGCAGAGCAAAACACTCAGAATCCTGCTCTCTTTTCTCTCTGTCCCTGGAATATTCTCTATAAACTTTCACACAAACTTGTTCTTTTTTCATCCTATTGTTGTAGTGCCTTGGAGCCCAATGACAGATCCAAGCCCCACTGGGGTGCTGCTCGAAGAAATATTTCCTGTTGTAGAGTGTGCAGTAGGGAAAGCACATAAAAGTAAGAACATAGCAATGATGTTGGTCTGAGTATCCCAGAATTCCCAGAATTTCCAGCACTAAAAGTTTTATAGCGGACATGGAAAAGGAGAGGCTTATGGGAAGCTGTCCACCTGCTTGTGGGACAGAAAGGCGTAAAATTGGGTAGCTAATTGTTTCAAAAGTGAACTAGCACGGTGAATACTCACATATCATCTGGTTTAAGATGGGTATGAAAGCCTGGAAGAGAAGCCAAATCCCGAATACTCGATCCAGGAAGGAGATGAATGGAAAATTATTTGTATTTCTTTTTCAAACTCACTTGGAATAAGGTGATGTCTGCTCAATTTAAGCTGTGTGACTAATAAGTAAAGGAAATGTTATGCAGAAACTATTAGAAGAATTCAAGTGACAACATAAAAAAAGGCTTGAATTGAGAATGTGGTTAGAAAATAGGGATCTCAGCTTGGACAGAATAAGGCAGGACTAAAACAGAGAGAGGAGAAGAAACAAAAGTCCTCCCACCATCAGCTTAAATATGTTTGGTAATGATTCCTCAAAATAGGCTGGAGCCAGAGGTAGTGTAAGGATATGTTAAATGCACCTGTAGAGCCCTGTTCAGTACTGTAGAGGGGGATCTTTCAATAGAGGTACTGGAGGGGTTGTTAGGCAAGAGCATCAAAAAGGGAAAAGTTAGCAAAGTCAAGAGAAAAAGAATTCTTCAGAAAAACCAATTTGCATCAAAATTTACTATAGCATAAAAGGAGTGGAAAGTGAATTTGGGTTGGAAGTTGATGGCTGTATTATGGAAAAACAGTGCAATAGCCAAAAAGATGGGAGAAGGGAACTTGAAAATCAAGGGCCATTATCAGTGGATGAAAGGGCAGGATGATGTAATAACCTGTTACTTTTATCCTTGAGAATTATAGCATAAATTATAGAATGTGCTATTTGAAAGTTTGATATCTTTATTGTAAATTCTTTTCTATTGTCTTGCCTTCTATACCTGTCCTTTCCTTTTCCATCTTAAAACAGTTGGCAAATCTTTAGCTTGCTAATTTGCACGTTATGTCACTGGTACATTGAGGCACATGTATCAGCACAGTTCATAAATGGAAGCAGCTGCTTTCCTCTGCACTTTTGAGAATGTACAAACACAGAACCAAGATCTTCAAATCCTCTGTATGCTTTGGATACAATTCCTATCCTGAAAAGCCATGCTGTGATTTCAATTAGTGCAGATGTGCACCAAGCCACCTTATTGGCTCAGGAAAAAATTCTTTTGTTTCAACACTTGAACTGCTAGATCTGGTTAACGTTACCGAATGAAAAAAAAAAAAAAAAATAACATCACACCTATGGTATTAGTCTTATACTCCAGTATCTGAAAAAACCCTGGCAGACCAAAAAAAATGTTGTCATCTCATAGGGAAAAGCTGAATTCATACACAGGAACTGCAGGATTACTTCGACATTTTACTAGTCCCCTGTAACACCAGCAAGTCCCATAAATGCCTAATGGAAAAACAGCAGAAAATGAGATCTGCAGCAGCCTTTAGAGATCAAATTTATGTTGCTGAACACTTTTTTCAGGTCAGGTTTAAAGGTCAAAAGAAAGTGGATAGATTAAATTTACTGATTTTGCCAACTTTAAAGGCCCCTTTTAGAGGTTTTCTGTTTCTACAGGAAGCCCCAATATGCTTTTGGATAGTTTTCTGCAAGAACTGAAATGTATAGAATCTTTACTGAATTTTTCTCATGTGAGAAAGACACTCGCATAACAATACTTAGTTATCCCCAGTGTGCTCTTGAGCAGTATCTGATGAAGATACAAGGTATGTTATCATCTTGGTATAATTAAAACTTCCATTAATAAAGTTTTTAGTGTATATTAATTTTATATGCAGACTAAGACTCATCTATCACAAGGCCAGTTGTGACACCAGAGTAACAAAAATGGTAACCCCAATTCATTTTCATACTTGTGTTAAAATTTATCTCCCTGTTTCTTACACAATAATAATCTCTGCTTTGTCCCAAACAGAAAAGTATCTTCCCATGGGCATCACTAGCTTTTACACTCTGTGCTCTTTTAAATGCGAATAGAATAGAAGTTACTACTCTCAGTGGAGAAGAAAGAAAGTGGAATACAAAATCTTACCACAAGGGACTTTCTAGATCATCAGTCTCTGCAAACACTAGTTACAAAATGAATGACTGGAAGTGGGAGGATGGCTGTGGACAATATCTTCAGAATCCTAAGTAATGTGGGCATAATGCCAAAAATGTCATTTTTAGAAACAAAACACACGCTTTTCTACAGGGTAGTAATACTACAGAAAGACAAGTTGAATTAAAAGCTTAGTTTCTGTACATGAAGCAGTGCAGAAAAAGCAGCATATTTGTATATCTGTATTTTGGGGGACAGAGGAAGGGGGGGAATTTATTTATATGGAGTTATTTAATCAGTCTTTAAACGTATGGGTAATTCAGTGCAAGATTTTACAATATTAGATCAATATCCAGTCTTAATGCTTCCCAATTCAAAAAATGTTGGCCTGGCCTCCTCAGTGGTTCCCCCTTAAGAAAATCTTGAATATGTAGCAAATGTGGTTATTCTCCCAGTGTATATGACTACTTGTAAATTATTGTGCTTAAATCATAGTAAATATTCACTCAAAAAGCCTTTTCAAAATTACTTTGAATTGCTACTTTATTTAACTTTCTAGAGGATACTTTTCTGTGATGATTTTTCAGACATGAGGTTTTCAGAGTAGTTCACCATTTTATTAGTGTCAAATTGAGCAAAGACCACAGACAGCTGTCTTGGCTTTCAGCTGTGTGAATTTCCTGTATACTCATTAACATTAGGTATGCCTTTGGAAGGAGGAATTAAGCGATATCTGGAATTATAGATTTACCAGTGTCTCCATAATGAAGTACGTTATTAGCCACTCATTAAGGAGAAGCTTTCAATATTAAGCTTTAAACATTAAAGAATGTTATTCTCCAGTTTAGTTCTGTAGTGAAGCTTCTGTTAGGATTTGAAGAGCTAGCTCTGATGAGATCTTTGTGGCTTGCATGTAGTCCCATGGGATGTTTTTTAGCTTGAACTCCCACTTTTTATGAAGATTTTCAAATTTAGCCAAAGTCAACATAATAATTGCAGTTTCAGGGCTACCTGGAAAATTTACTAAGGTGGGAGCCCAGATATCCAAGCACTCTTAGAAAAATAGAGTTGTTTTTCACAACCACAAACAGAAGACTGCCTGACCAGATACAGACCTTGCTGAACTAAATGGAATAAAGCTTAACACTTGGGTTTCAGCTCAGAGACAACTTGTAACAAATGTGCACAAACGCAGGGTAAATCTGAAAATTCTCGTTTTGGAGTAGAGCTGATGGGACAAATTTTAATAAAATTGGATACATCTGCAGTGGTATCATATATCAACCAAGAGGCAGACAAAAGAAGTAGGAATTTATTGGAGGAATCCATCTGACTTTTCTTGTGGGCAGAATTACATCTGGCATTTGTGAGGGTGTGCCATTTCCCAGATCTTCACAGTATGTTGGCAGACTCTTTCAGCAAGCTTGGTTGTTCAGTTGGGAGAGCATGATCTCTGAATAGATGCATAATTCGCTGTAGTAAAACCAAGGTACACATCTCCTCAGAATGGACTCTTTTGCCACAAGAAAAATATCCAAAGGCAAATACAAATTTGTAGCAGGCAGTCAGAAAAGCAGACAAAGTATTACTCTATCAAAATGCCAGACATTGAGAAGATGTTTTATAAAAGTTTAGTTTTTTTAACAACTCCTGGTCACTTCTATCCTTTTCTCTGGATAGACTTCTCATAGAGTGATCATAGTGGTAATTGTGGAAAATTGATAATCATCAGCGGTGTTAAATATCTGAATTCTAAAATGTATCACAGAGTCTTGAAATTCTTGAATATTTTCCAAGGACTATTATTTGCAGTAAATATTCTAAAGTTCTTTGCTCTGAGGTTAGAGTGGTCAGGGATATGGCAGGATATGTGAGGTGTAAGCAGTTGTTGTGGAGAGCAAATTGCTAGAAAAGCAAGTTCACAGGAAGATTTCTGCAACTCCTGTGCATATGAATGCAGTTTGTCAGGAGTAAACAGGGTCAGAAAACACTTCAGAGACAGTTTATTACACGTATACAGAAGTACTGCTGTGCTGCAAACCATTCTCTGAAGTCTGCTTTTTCAGCAGCCTGGAGCATCCTGTGCTATTATTACTCAGAGGTTATGGATGTGCATTAGACTTACACTTGAGTACTGTTGGGTTTACAAAGTTGAGTGCATGAGCTTCACAGGCCTGAGGCTCTCATTCAAGGGGGACTTGTAATTTCTCTGCTTCTAGATAAGGCCATGCCTGCAGTTTCTAGCAGTAGGAAGTTACCTCTGGCTAAACCTAACAGGTGATGAAGGCATATTCTATGATTTATTTATATCAGTTGTAAGCTGGTGTGGTGTGGGTGAAGCCAACTCTTAACTGGTTCGAGTTCACACAGGATAAAATCAGTCAAATGCTGGCAATAGAAAATCTGGACTCTCTTTGTTGGGTATTAAGTGTCTGAAGTACTCATTTGGTCAAGCTAGAGCCTCAAACCTTAGCTAAATCATCATATCCAAAAAAAAAGTTCTTTCTGTTGGAGCAGTTTTGTCTGTTTTGGTGCTTGGAAGGGAAACTCTCCATCTAACTTACTATCAAGAAAGTTGATTTCTAAATTCAAGTTCAGCAAACATTATAAAATCCAGACCAGTTTCACTGTTGGCACAGTGGTGATTGTTTGTGAAAGCTAATGTAAAGCCTATGCTAGCAGGAAATTTATTCTCCTCTTTACATTTCAGTTTGTGCCTCTGGTGACTGATTAAAAAATTACCTTTTTTAAAGTAGCATCCATGGAGAATGGGTGTATGGATAGGCACAGTAGGGATCAAGTTTACCTGCACAAGAACCTCTATCCTATGATGAACAATTTTTCAACAAGTGTGATTTTCAACTGTTACAAAAATCTATCAGTGTCTGTTTCTGGTACGGAGCAACTGTGCTGACTGCGCTCAGAGGTGAGGGATTTTTGCTGTAGAACTGCAGGAAGAGCTGAATGTGCCTGCATGGTTCTTTCACCTGAGTGACAGGTCAGAAAGAATATCTCTCCAGCCCTCCTGGTAGCTCTTTGGGTATGGAACAATAAACAAGCAATCCATCTGTTTGTGGATCTTCTTTAAATTATTGATGCTGACATGTAATATTTTATAAACCAGTTATTTCCAGTTATAAATTTTTTGCTTTGAGTTTCATGAAATAAGATTTCCTTACTGCAGAATTACAGAGCATAAAATGAAAAGGAGTGAAAGGCAGTTTGTGCTTCAGATTAGTACATCTAAAGGGAACAAAGCCTTCCATTGTGTTGCTTTCGTATCACTGTTGTTAGATATTAATTTGATAAGGACAGACTATGTTAAAATGGGGGCTGGAAAAAAAATGTTGAAACTTTTTTTTTCCCTTGACTGCTCTATCATACATTATAATGTTTATTGTTGAGATTAAGTACCCTCTATTCAAGCAGTAACAAGTTTCATAGTGGAACAAAAGTAAGCGGCACTCACGAAATTCATTTTAACAAAAAGTATGAACAGAAAGATATGAAAACTATTGATTATGTTGTCTGTGGTGACATACAAACAAAATGATAACTGTTCACATCTATACAAGTGGAAGAATGGCAATGTCAGATTGTGCAGAGATTAACATAAGAATCTGACATCTTTGGTGAAAATTTATAATTACAATTGATGCTTTGGTAGAGATTGGAATGAGGGTGGAATCTTGTCAAATAATTTTTTCTGTTGTTCATGTCATTGCCAACTGCTTAACCCTTTGATTATCAGTTATTATTGCGTTGGATAAACGTGACTGGTGTAATAAGTTTTTCTGTGATTTGCACCACTTCTAGAATATCTGTTTCAGAAGGAAATTTCTTAAAACTTGATTTTGTTCTGCAGAAGATGTTTTAAATAGTATCATATAGATACTGCTTTCCAGGACAAAGTTTTGTGAAAGTAGCTGATTTGTGTCTCGACTGCCTTTCCTGAGGAAAGTTAGAGCTCTAAATATCGGAAAATTGAAGAAATATAAAGGATTTATCCATGACTGCTGAGCTCTGGTTTTGAGGTACCATCATCACTTCAGTTTCTTATTATTTATAGAAGTGTTTGATGCCACTCTGCCAGCTTTGGTTTCTTACTAGACTCATGACGGGGTTGGACCATAGATGTTGATGAGGAGGCATTGTAGGGACAGGAGTAACGAGGAAATCCTTGATGTCCGTAGTTGGCTGTTTTGAAGAGAAAGCAAGCTCCAATAAATACCAAATCATCTGACTTTTCTGTAAATGAAGGCATGTCGTTGACACAGATGCATAAGAATGTATCAAAAACTTGAGACAGACACTTTCTATGTTTGCTTTGAAGAATGTATGCTGCGTTTTACTTTAACATGGACTAATAATTTTCGTTCCCTAAAATGAGGTTATTCTGTTACAGTTTCAAAATGTTCTTGTTTGGCTGTTTAAAAAGTAGAAATTATGTTTATCTAGCATAAGGAAAGGATTTAAACTCTCAGCACTAAGTAGGTGATTTTGAGACATCCCAACTTCATTTTCTTATAAAAGCACTGAAACATGAGCTCAAATGCTGATTTTAAAAGGAGTGCTTTTTCATTTGTCTTTGTTATGTGCATCAAATATGTCCAAGTTATTCAGTGATAGTCTAATCCAGAAATCATGGTTATAGTGTATAAATTAGCACACAAGTTAACACTGTTAAATACATTATGATAGCTTTAGTATCTATTTTTCTTATTCTCTGTTTTCAAGGACACAAATTGAATGGGCAAAGATTCAAGTAAAGGGTGAAAAAGAACAAGGAACATTTTTTCATAATTAATATTCTGATTAATATTCTCTAACAGAGCCCATTTCTGTTCAAAGGACTGTCTACATAGAGGGTTGCAGGCATTATTAAGATCACATTGACTTCATAATTTAGAATTCAGAGATGCTCCGTGTGAAGTAGAAGGGCCGCAGAAGGATCTCAAACTCTAAGGTGTTCTAATGCATCTACGTGGTTTGTTTGCAAAGTGTGTACATTTTGTGGTGTTTATTTCAGGGTAAAAGAGCTAACTTCTGATTGTTAGAGTACACCCTGAGATGCTCTGCTTTGAAATGCTTTCCTAGAAGCTGATGGAACATTGGAGACTGTATGGTTTGTCCACATATTTTTTGTCCATATTTTTCAAATATGCACAGATCAAGTGTATCATAGACTTTTAGAATAATTCAGCTAGAGCAAATTTGAAATTTAGTTGCTTTATGTTCAGTCATTTTGAATACTTCCAAGGGTGTTCTGATGTTTGATTTCTATCATGAAAATTCTTTTTCCATGTGAAATTTCTTCAAATATTTTAAAATTCACATGAGTTTCAAAAGCAGTTTGATTTAGATAATTTTCAATAACATTTTTAAGAACATGAACTCATGTAAATCTCTTCTTTTTCCCTATACACTTCAACTTTTGAAATACAAGCCAATTGAATTAAACCACACAAACTAATTTGGGCACTAACAAATAGGAAAGATGTTGGTTCAGGGGTTAGGCCTGACTTAAAAAACTAGAACTGCCAGCTTGGAAATGTAACCTTGAATGTAACCTTGTTTCCATAAAGTAAAAGTTTTGGAGACTTAAGTGAGTCCGAAGAAGTCACTTAATTACTAGTTAGCAGTGATTTTCTTAATTTCCAGTTGTATTCTGCATTGTTGTTTTTAATCTGTAAATTGATTTGAAAGTGTAAATTCTCATTTGCATGGAAGTTTGCAAAATCCATTTTTTGTCATACATTAAAAAATAGTGCCCATGTATTTCCACTGTTGCAGAAGAAGGTGTAACACTGCCCAGTATTTTTAAAATCAGTAGCCCGTAATCGTGCCATGGGAAATGGCATCGCTGTGTGTGTGTGAGCAGCCTCGTTCAGCGGCTCCCGGTGCCCCTGCCCAGCGGAGCTGTGGCTGGAATGGCTGAGCTGGGCGGGCTGTGCGTGCACGGCCACACGGACATTTCTGTAAACACAGCCCCGCATCCGCAGAAGGCTCTGTACCCCGTGGACTTGGATGCCTATTCCTGAGGACCGAGAGGTTCCGTGGGTGCCTTATACTTCCAAGGGAACTCAAGGGGTGTTGTACACATTCTTAGGGAACCACAGCTATTTGCTCCCTAAGTTTCAGGGCCTTCCTCTTCTCAAAATCATCTGACTTGTGAACTCATTGCTATAGTGCATCAAGAAAGGTTAGTTCTCTGTCATAGGTTGATCATCTAACCTGACCTTTTATTGATCTAAAAGTGTTTTTTAAATATTACATTTTTAATTAAATGGGGAAGAAAAAAGTTTGTTCAGTCATATTTCGTGTATCTGGAGTGTCGTTTTCTCTGACGGTGGGCAAATAATGTGACAGGAGTGGAGTCACTCTCAGGTAGAGCAGCATGAAAAATATTCAGTAGAAAATTAAAGCTTACTTAGAATATTGAAGCATCTTGAATAGCAGTGCAAAGTGAAGCCCCTACTAAAACCGCTTCCTACCCCAGTAATATGACATTACAGAAAATAATATCTTAATAATGAAGTTTCCTTGAGGTTATAAGATCTGGAAGTAAAAGACTAACACTACTCTCCCCGGTTACCGTAGTGGTCCTGCTATTAAAAGTGGGTTCCTGAGGTATGAGCTCATAAGTTCATTAGAAACAGGAACTTAGTGTATCTATTACTTGGCTCTAAAAAGGTAATAGTAGGGGTATTTCCCATTTGCCCTTGGAATTTGAAGGAAGTACTTATTCAGACTATAATAATTAATGCAAAACACTTACATAGCTCATTGTATTCAAAGTCTTCTACGGGCAGTTATTCTTACCCAAATTAATTTAAGTGAAGATATATCTCTGTTTAGAGCTTAGCAACTGTCCACATTTCAACTTTATTAATAATTATTAGAATTAGCATAGATCCTGACCCTCATTTATTTGTGTTCAGAAACAAAGCCATGTAAGAGTCTCTCTATAATGAAAATTAAAAGGCCAAGCAATAACATTAATGTTCTTTTAAATAATTAATTTTAATGTGTGGAAGTGTGAGCAATAAATGTTTTATTGTAAACCCTGATGTGGTAATTAATCCAAACGATTAGGACCTAATTGCATGTTCATAGTAAATGTTATATTTGCTGTGAAAGACATTTTCCTGCAATTGTGGTTCTGAGGATAGAGTTGTGAGAAGCGTGGTATTTAACACACTAACTCGTAACTTGGTAGGCCGGATATTGAAAGAAATACATCTTTTATTACTATGCCAGTTATGTTTTTAGTTCTTCTGAGCTTTTTGTTGTACTATGCACTTAATTTTACTCAATAGTGGTGCTTAAACATGAAAGTAAATACAAGGATATGTAGGCTGTTTAAAATCAGCTAAGAAGCACCTTGGGGAGTGGGAGAGGTATTTGTTTTGTTAATCATTTGCACCTTAATTTGCAAATAGTGGAAGTCCTGCTATTTCATAAAGCTGGTCATTTCTTTAATGCAAAGAGTAAGTCATCCCATGAGCAGTGTTGGTTTCAGGTGCCCTGGTTGTGCTTTAGAAAGCCCTTTCACACACCAGATGAATTCACATCTCAGATCTCCACTGAAGCTTTGGAGCTGCTCCAGAATTTCACTCATATATTGATGGAGTTTGGATGTGTCTTTTATTTATTTTTGGGGGTGGGTTTTTCCCTCAGCAAAGTTACATTTTTAAAATATACTGTGTGCTTCTGTGGTTCTGTATAGAGCTCAGTTTTGCCCATGGTGAGTCTGCCTTGTTTAAACAGACTCAGTTAAAGGATGAGTTAGCATTTGAATAGTGCTATAAGCTTCAGAAATCTTTCGAGTTACCACTTGATCTTTTTTTTTTCTCTACATACCGACCATGCTACATATTTCTGATGATAGGATCTTTATTAGTGAAATAATATGCTCTTTCTTTGGGGCTCTTGAAATATGTTCTAACGATGATGGTAATGACTTTGATTAATATTTAATCCCCATGCTGCTATGTTCTTATAAATTACAAGATCTCAAAGGTAGTTGGAGGAGGGAAGAAAGGTTTCTGCTGAAGTGTTTCAGTATTAGAGTGCTTAGAGAGAAACATACCTATATTTCATTATACCTTGTATCTGCTTTCTAACCTGAACTTCAGTGAAGCATTTCATAGCATGACCACATTGTTGACAGGGAAATCGGTAAGAGTGACTTGTTTTCCGGGGCACTGGACTCATTCTTGTGTTTGCTTGTGTTATGTAACTGTTGCATTCCTCTGCATCACCTGGGGTTCCTGACACTCTGAGGGCACAGGTGTAGCAGTATATACTATTCTAGAGCAAGGGCTTGGTGAGCCTTTTTCTTTCTTTTTGACACCCAGTCAGTCAGTGGGGATTATCTACTAATACACCAATGGTCAGTCATTGTTTCACTCTTTGAGTGTTTAACCTGTATTCATAAAGCAAACCATTGTGCTGATACAAGCCCATTCAATTAAGCAAATACTCCTATTTGTTCTCTTCTTGTTCAGGGCTATTTTAATAAGCAAGAAATAGGCTTGTTTAAAGTATTTGCTTAGAGAGCTTTCAAACTGAGGATTAACTGTCTAGAGAATTAGAAATTCTCTATGCATTTGTAGTTACATAGATTCTCTCAATTTACTAATATACTGTAAATATTATGTACACACCAAACTTGAATGAATTCAACATATGGCTGATGTTTACATAATTTATGAGATGCCACATTATATTAATGGAATTAGCCATATACCAAAAAGCAAATGTTGCACAGTCATCAAGGGCCTAAATTAACCATACCTTATTCTGTGCTTCCTATATAGTGCATATTTGCCAGGACAAGGATTGTGCTCAAAATTTTGGTAATTAAGATTGAAAACCATTATTCCAAACATCATTAATAATATTGTTGCAAATTTTTAGACTTCTGGATATTGTTTAATTAAACAATAAAAATCATGTCCAAGTCTACTTTTTGGTCTAAATGCAACATTATCCTCATATTAATAGATGAGTTAGACAAACCTAATAAAGAGTTATTTTAGAAGGATGAAAGGTGAAAGAAATGGTTTCTCTCTTTAATCAGCAATTTAATAATTTTTTAAGATGCATGCCTTTCTAAGTAAGCATTGAATTGGTTTTCAGTGAAGAAAAAGTGTGGCAAAGTAGTTCTGGGGTACTAGGAGAAATGAAGTGGCTTGCTCTTTATCATAGCTTGCTTGATTTGCCGCTTATATTTTATTAATGGTAATACTCTGTACTCTGTAATACTTTTCAACACAAAATTTTAGTCATTTCAGTAATGTTAAGTAATTAAACCTCCCACTGGTTCTGCCAATGGAGGTGTATTTATCATTAAAACTATTTTGCAAGTGGGTAAACAGAGGCAAAAGAGGTTGAATTATTAATCAAAGTAATAAAATCTCTGGGCTCCTATCTCCCAGATGATGTTTAGTACTTCCTCCAAAAGTTTGTTATAAATTCAGTATAATTAAATGTATACATCTCACTCCCTGAGCTTAATAAACTCATGTAAAACTATATACTGAATTTGAGAGAGCATATTTGAGAAGTGTTTTTGCTTTTTCACAGAGGGGCAGACTTTGGGGAGCAATGTCAAACCAAATTCTTAGGCTCATTTTGGCAAGATGAATTAAGATCTTAACGAACTTTTTACTTTTCAGGGAAATAGGAGAATTTCTTTATTTGGGATGACATTTCTGTGCACCAATAGTAGGTATATTGCTGCTCTCTGACACGTGTTACGCCTCATTGTTAAAGTTCTCATCTACACACTCTGTGAGTACACATCTCCTAAGTGAAGTTGCACAATTATTTTGTCCTAAATATGGTTTGGAACAACTCCTGGAGAGTGCCGAATTTAATCAGTAGTAATCAGAATTGAAAAATATTTCCAAACGGATTAAAACTAAAAATAAATTAGTAATGTATGTATAAAATAATTGTTTTCGTTAACATGCAATGCCAGATATTGAAGGTTTTCTCCTAGTGATAGATACAAATATGGCAGCAATGAGAGTTCACTTCAGCAACAAAGAAGCTGTTCACGTCTGAAAGCAATCCTCTCCTCCTGGCATCTTGGCACCATCATAGAGGAAAATGTCACGGTCAATATAAGCACATTTACTGTCAGTTAGGTTTTTTGCTATGTTCCTGAAAACTGTTTGAAACTTGGCTTTTATCGAAAACAGAAACACTAGCCACTCAGAATGATAAAACAATAGTTTATGGCTTAGTCATTTTCCAGTTATAAAGCAATACTTTCATAAAAATAAACAATGCATACAGGAACAAGCCAAAACAATTACTCAGAGAAATTGTTGCATTCTTGCTGTCCTTGCTTCCTGATTTAAAACAACTGTCTCCAGTAAGAACTGGACAAAAAGCAGCAGGTTTTGTTTCATTAGGTAACTGCTTGCTGATCACTGTGAGATAAAATATACCTCAGAAATGTAATTGATATTGTCTAGGTACTTTCTAAATTCCTAAATTACCTATTACAGGAAGAACAGGTACATAGATTAGAATAACGTACATGTGTTTCACTAGTTTACAGGCTGAACATTTCCCAAGTGGATAGTTACAAAGAGCTTTTGTCCTTTCTAGAGAAAGTAAAACGCTACTTCAAAGCACAAGCACCTTTGCTAGTAAAGGTCATGTTGATTATTTAATTTGTGGGGGTTTGTTAATTATTTCTGGAGGGTTTTTTCCCCCTTCTGTATTATAATATCTATATCATCATGACTATTCTGTTGTAGCTCAGTAAGGAAAATAATTTAACTATAATTTCAAGCAGGAACAGGTTGCAAGTATAAATGCTCAAAACTCAGAGATTTGAGAGGAAAGGGCTCAATAAATCTGCTAACTTGACAGTCTTGCACATTCCAAGTCATGTGCTCAGATGTTTCAATGTTAAAGGTAGTTTTTAAATTGTTCCCTGCTCTTTTAAACTCACACAAGTACTAAGACAGATGAAGAGCTTTTTCTCTATCATTCCAAGAAGATTCCTTCTGGTTCCTGTTCTGAGGGAAGATGATTTCATTGCCATGTCTCACAGTGGGTGGGACATGGACTGCACCCCATCTGTGCTCAGGCAGTTCAGAGGCTGGAATACAAAAGTCTTTCCGACTCTTGCGGTTGTGAGAGCACCTGGAAGCCTTGTGGAAGTTGTTCCGTGCGGAGCGGTTACCTGCGGTTCTCTCTCCATCGCAGCAATGGCCATGTGTTGCAGTCTCCCTCCTTCCAAGCCCTGGTATTTTTGCTCGACTGCAGCAGATGAGACTGATGGCAGAGCAGAGCTGAGGGATGCCTCTTCTGCCCAAGTGTGTGGCTTAAAGCTCTCTTTGTGTACAGAATATAGGAAACTTAACCAGGTCCAAAAGCTCTGACTTTGGTTGTGTCTGTCATGTAATGGAGCAAGTTTTTTGGCACCTCAGCACTCTCACTCTCTCACTGGAACTGCCAGCACACTTGAAGTTGGATGATTTCTGTAGGGCTTTACTGAGTCACAGTATTTATCAGGGCTGTCACTACGTAACTGTCAAGCTTTCTATGTGCCTGAAAAATTCCACCCTTTAGATGGATGAGACTGTGATGTCGTCATAATTGCATTTTTATGTAAATGCTTGCTATAAAATAATTTTGGATTAAATTATGTGTTCCTTTCCTGTTGGCAGAATATAATTTGTCTTAAATGGCAGCAGATTGTTGTATCTGTTTTCCTGAAAGTTAAATATTTTGATTCACACTTACGATTTATTGATTTTACATTGTTACCAAATGGCATTCCAAAATCAGCTCAGAATACCATGGTTCAAAATCCTGTCATTCATATGATAAAGTTATTTTCATGTAATCCACTCTGAAAATGGGAGTGGCAAGGAAAGTGGAACAGCTAGAAAGAGAGGGCAAATGCATTTTAGCAGGTTGTAGGTTTGAAAGCAATCCTAATTTTTATTATCTCTGCATATTCTTGAGGCGGTATTGCTTCTGTACTATTAAACAATAATAAATCCCAAATTACAAGGCTGTTTGTTATTATCTTGCCTGTCATTTGTTTGGAAATAGTAACTTGGAAAAAAAAATCTTGATCCTCATTGTGCAAACATTCCATGTATGTAATCCAGACAAATTTGTGAGCATGAATTCAGTATAAGGCAAGGCTTCTCAGCTTGGACAGAACACCTTATACAGAATTACATTCACCAAAGCCAGAGTTGTGCTGGTTTCATGAGGTCACCTCTTCAACACTCTCTGTTTCTGTGCTGCTGACACTTTTGACACCCTTAATTTGCTGCCTTCACATCTGCTGTAGCTAGTGCTGTATGAGCTTAGTGTAGGTCAGAAGAAACCTTTTGCGTCTGTGTGTGATAAAAATGAGAGAGGTGGCTTACAAGACAAATTACTGGTTTGTAAACTCACCAAATCTTTCCGGTAAGGCTCGTGTCTACAAAAAAAAAAAAAAAAAAAAAAAAAAAAAAAAAAAAAGAAAGACAAACAAAAAAAAACTAAAAATACCAAAAACTTGAACATTGAAGACTATCCTAACTATCCTATATTCACAGTACCACGCCATATCTTATAAGATGCGTCAAAATATTCAGGAATATTATAAAAGTGAGATTAATATTATATTCTCTATTGACTTTGTCCACTGCTGTTGTATATATCTTACTGAATTTTAAAGGCTCCTAAGTTTGAAGCAAGTGACAAATACATGAATGTGTTTTTCTTATTTCTCCCTTTTTGTTTCTTTTTATCCTACAAGGAAAATGGGGGTTTTTTCCCCACCAAAGGACTGTATTTAAATGAAAGGGCTGCTTACAGTGCATAAGAGTGGTACTGCTTTGCACATGTGTACATACAAACATGCATATACAAAGTTCAGCCTCCCATCCTATTTTCCTGGTGTGTATTTTGATTCAGCCTTCCTCTCTGGCTTGTGGTTCAGTGGTACCTTCCTCCTGGCATAGAAAAGGCCCTCATTACCTTTTGAGCAGCAGAAAATAGTGGCACATCATGAAGCAGTAGCATCTGGTATAGTCAGTCTCTATCAGCATATGCCAAAGGAGTGCTGTGTGCTGCTAATGTATCTGATAGCCTTTAATGTTTTATAGGTTTTCTTGGTGTACGGTATTGCTGCCTTTCACTTTCTGTGATGCACTGCCCAATTGTCACATGTTCCTCTGTCATAGAATCATCAAGGTTGGAAGAGACCTTTAAGAACATCAAGTCCAACCATCCAGCCAACACTGCCACTGTAGCCACTAAACCACATCACCCAGCACCAGACCCTGACGCCTCTTAAGCACTTCCAGGCAACTTATTCCAATACCTGATCATCCTAACAATGAAAAAAAAAAATTCTGATATCTAATCTGAGTCTCCCCATCTCAGCTTTAGGCCCTTTCCTCTTGTCCTCTCTGTAGGCACCATAGAAGAGACCAATCCCCATCTCACTGCAACCTCCCTTCAGGCAGTTGTGGAGAGCAATGGAGGTTTCCCTTGAGCCTTCTCTTGAGGATAAACAATCCCAGCTGCCTCAGCCATTCCTCATAGGACAAGCTTTCTAGATCTCTCACGAGCCTTTCTAGATCTCTCCCCTGCTCCAGCACCTCACTGTCCTTTCTGAAGTGAGGGGCCCAGAATGGAAGGCAGTACTGGAGATGTGGCCTCACCAGTGCTGAGTACAGAGGGACAATCCCTGCCCTAGTCCTGCTGGCCACACTGTTCTTGATACAGGCCAAGGTGCCATTTGCCTTCTTGGCCACCTGGGCACACTGCTGGCTCATACTCATACTATCCCCATCCTTCACAAAGATAGATACATACACAGTAATTTCATTTTTCTATGCAATATGCATTTTACAGGCTCTTGGAATTTCTATTTGTTAACTGTCTCATCCTTTGATTCCAGGTATTTTTCTCATGGTTGTTTTAAGTACCTTTGGGTTTTGAGGGTAAATAAGATCCCAAAACTCTACGAAGTAGTCTGAGGTGTGTAGGTGGGTATAGAATATCTTCTGAGGAGCCTCTTAACCATCTTGTTAGTGGGAATAGAACTTCCTACTAGTGAAATGCAAAGTCTTTTATACCAGTGATACCAGATACTGGCTGACAGTTAATTGCTAGAGCAGGTAGGAGTCGTTGGCTTTGGCATTCCTTTGTATACATCTGTCTGGACCAAAAGCAGTGGCAGCTGCAAGAGCCTGCAGGCTGAGTTTCTAAGGAAGTCACAGAGCAACTTCGCTCTGAATCCCAGTGAGATATAAGAAAACCTGTTTGTGTTCAGGGAATTCATTCCCGTACACAATTGTGGAATGCTGCAGTAGGGTGGTCTGTGGGTTGTCTAGTTGTAATTTAAACTTAGGAAGCTGGGTTACTGTAACTACACTGGTCATAGCTGCATGGAATTTTACTAAAAGTAGAGACAAAGTAAATCTAAATACTTAAAGAGAAGGGTTGAATTAGGTTTCTTTAAATCCATATCTGTTCAGGTCAAATTTTATACATTTTCTCCCTACCTCATTAATTCCATTGTGTGGATTGCGCTGCTGCAACTTCGTTTTGCCAAGAAATGTTATACTTGGCAAAGAGTTGTCATACACAGAACTCTTAATTTCTCGATGTTTTAATGTCAAAGAGTTATTTAAATAAAAATATAAACAAAGTCATGGAAGAATGCAATTAAATGGCAGAAGTGATTTTTAAGAAACCCAGAAGACAGAGCTATAACCTTTGAGATTTTCTGGCCTTTACTTTGCAGCATCTGAAAAGCAAGCTCTCCTATCTGTATCTCAGCACTTTGTTGTTGCCTTTCCAAGGAAAAGGGAGTTGGATGCAGGCCTGAGTTAGATTTCATGGGGATAGTGTTCTGTACCTTAAATTACAATCAGATGTATTTTAGTTCAGCTGAAGTTTTCAGCCTAAAATTGGTAAGAAGCCTAATTTTTTGACCAGGTTACTATTTACGTAGACCACTGTAGAGCAATCTGTCATTTATCCAGAGCTGGCAACATGTTACCCTTGAAAGTTTTTAATTTTGTGTTTGGAACAGTCCTTTAAAAATCCATCTCTGTTCATTAAATGAAAAACTAAAAGATGGTAGAGATTGCTATGGAGATGAGAAGTTATATAAACTGTTCATTTTAATTTTTCAGAATGCAAAAATAGCAAAGAAGCTTGGATGTTTAGAGGCTTCCAGTTGTTCAGGGTACTGACTATCTCCACAACATGCATAAGATTTTTGTGCCCTTTGGACTTTGATTGTCAAGTAGCAAATCATGCCCAGATTTTGAAATCAATCATGTATTTTTTAGACTGGAGAGTGTGCACTAAGGAGAAATAAATAGATACATTCTCAAAGTAGCCTTTAATCTGTAGACTTACGTTATTTTTTTCCATATGAATAGAATGCCTAAAATCTGATAACTGAAGTATGCAGGATGAAAATACAGATATTCTGTGACTCAAAGGCATAATCACATGGACAAAAACTGGAAAATAAGACTTTCACTATGACACCTTTTTGGAGTGTCATGGTGGTGAAGTTACAAATAGGACTGAGATGGTGTTTTATTTGTCAGACCCTCCTCAAAGTTGTTTATTACTGTGCCTTAGACATAACCTCTGGCCTTATATTTAACATGTACTGCTCATGCTTGAAAATTGCTATTATTCACTGAGTTTAGAGAAGAGCTAGTAAAATTAATTTTAGAATTATAAAAACAGAACATGCAAAATTTGTTGAATTATTGCGAAGTCTAAATCTTTGTTTAATTAGTAGATTAATGAAACTGTAAGGGATCTTAACATGGCTCCTGGAACATGTGTGTGTTTGAGGTAACATCTGCAGTGCTAAATTCAAAATGGCAGCCTTGTTCTTCATAGGGTTGAAATCAGCATTCACAATTTAGTAGACAAGTAGTGATTTGTGGAAGTTGATACCTACTTAAATGTTGATGTTCTGAGTAAGGAAAAGTACTTTTGGGAGAAGGGGGCAAATAAAACACCTATGTGGGAACGTGAAAACCCCTAGGTTTTTTCTGCAAAGCAGTAACAACGGCCACAAAGTCAGCATATTCAAGTTCTTTATTGTAAACAAGGTAATAATGTTTAAGGGATTTCATTGGTCTCCTAGCTGTGTATAGAGCCAGCATGCTGGAGTTCGGAATTAAGCAGTACAGTCTGATAGCGTCTCGTACTATAAAGGGGCATTTAGAATTGTAACACATCATGTTTTAAAATATGCACATTAGTCTTAGGTGCCATGGGAAAGTGTACCCCATGGAATGCAGAGGTACAGGGTTACATTTCATTTTGAAAAGCTGTGACTTAGGCATATGCAGATTCCTTGTCACCTCTTAAATACCTTAATGGAAAGGCAGTATTTCCCAGAAGTTTTTATCTGTGCACGTGTATGACAAATGTGGGTTGGGAGAGACTTTATAGAAACAGCATGCTTCATGTGGTACCTAATCTAAAATTAGTAACATACATTGATTTGTTTTGATGCTTGCAGGGATTCTTCCTGACAGTGTCACCAGAAGCAGTATTAAAAGTGGCTGCTCAGGCTTCTGCCAACAACAAGATCTTCAGCTTGAATCTTTCTGCACCGTTTATAAGCCAGTTCTACAAAGAGCCTATGATGAAAGTCATGCCTTACGTGGATGTTCTTTTTGGAAATGAAACGGTGAGTCATAAGAAAGTGATGGAAGTATTTGTATCTCTTGCACTTAGGTGTTTGTGTCTTAGAGCCTGTCTCCCCAGGACATAGCCTCAAGCTGGGCCAGGGGCAGTTCAGGTTGGATATTAGGAAGAATTTCTTCAGTGAAAGGGTTGTCAAACATGGAATGAACTGCCCAGGGAGGTGGAGGAGTCACCATCCCTTGAGATGTTCAAGAAATGACTGCACATGGCACTTAGTGCTGTGGGTCTGGTTGATGGGGCGGTGATTTGTCAAAGGTTAGACTTGATGATCTTGAAGATCTTTCCAACCTTGATGATTCTGTGATTCCTGGTGTTCCTTTTTTTATAGAGGGAGTCTGACCATGTCAGGTGTCACTAGAAAGTTATATCTATGGTTACTGGACGGGGGTATTTCAGTAGATGCCAAAGATGTCACTTGACCTGTTAGAGGTTTACAACTTGCTATTTTTAGTAGGAAACACCCGACATGTTGGTGCTTTTTAATAACTGTCCACATGCATAATGTGCTCACCCTGAATTTAACTCTGCTTCAAGAAAACATAGGAAGGACTACCATTGAGCCTCTGTAACTTGATTCCATAGCCACAGTGCTGCTATTAATAGCACCTTCTGTGATGAAGACAACTCTTTGGGGAGAAGTGAGAGGAGAAAACTAAGAAACAGAGAGTTGGTTTAAAAGGTTCTCATTGATTTTATGGTGGATGGACTGGCAGTCCATCAAAGGAAGGCTTATCTTTGCTCTGTAAGTTGGCAAACAGATTGCATGAAATTCTGCCTTTAAGTCCATGTTACTAGACCAGATTAATTCAGATTTCACTCATCACTTTTTGATTTTTTTCACTTTAGAAAGTGTTCTTAAATATTTATTAGTTTTCTCGGCAGGAAAAGGTTGAAAAAAGCCTTGAAATGTGTGACACACCTAAATAAAATGTGGGTTTGTCACTCAAGATAACTACATGAGTACAGGAAAATTGTGGAGGAGCAACTTACTCCTGTCACTGGAGTTCCTGATTGCAGCACAGGGACTTGCATGAACACGAGTCAGTTTTTAAACTATTGGCTTCATGTCCACATAGGGATTAGCATTGTTATAGGACTTTAAAAAAATTTAGAAGTACTTACTTTCAAAGCAAAGAAAATTACAATGTCTTTAAATGCAGTGGGCTAAGGGATACCTTTTTAACTAAAGTTAGCTATACAGAAAAAGCATTTTCCAGACATGTTCTTGCTATTCCCAGCTGCTACGTTTGTACATCTTTCTTAATACAGTCCTCACAAAGATGGTATTGAATATCTCTATTAAATAGCAGTATAATCTCGACACAGAAAATCCTATCAGATTTCACAAATTAAATAATACCAAGTCTAGTCAATTTTAGAGTAGAAAGGATTCATAGAAACTTCTGGGATTAAAACTTGTGGGTCTTTTATATAAATACTGCTCCATTTACCTGTTAGGATAATTCAGATCATAGTGGTTCATATGGTGCTATTTTTCATAGGTTGTTACTTTTTGTATATTTGTGTGTTTTAGAAGCAATAGCCCACTATACAGGTGACACTCCTATTTCAGAAATTTTATTCAGACTATGTTAATTTCCTGTCATTTCAATTTGTTATGGTATTATTCACCTGCTGTCATAAAATATTGTTTAGTGCTGTTGTGTTTGTTGAAGTTGAAACACTCCATGCATTTTCTTTCTGAAGCATTTTGGTGTCTTTCAGGATAAAAGATACTTTTTAAACTTAAGTGATCATCCTTACACTTGGCATTACAATATATATAAATACTTCAGAGTATCAGCCTC
The DNA here is from genome assembly GCA_013400915.1 of Pardalotus punctatus. Taxonomy (NCBI): domain Eukaryota; kingdom Metazoa; phylum Chordata; class Aves; order Passeriformes; family Pardalotidae; genus Pardalotus; species Pardalotus punctatus. The sequence continues at coordinate 642,370 of VZTX01007314.1, read as the reverse complement.
TTTGTTACGTACAATAATCATGAAACCCTGGTCATTTTTTAGTCTCAGCTTCCTGTTACAGAAGCTGGCTGTTGCTGTTTGGAGTTGTTGAAATGCTACTTGCAGTGGTTTATTCTCTTGTCTTTCTGTGTGACTTGAAACCATGCTCTTGGCATGCTGTACTCTAGTTTTGAGTAGCTTCTGTGTCTTCTCATTGTCAGTATTTCTGCTCTCTGCATATGGTTTTTGATAAAGAGCACTTGCAAAACTCAAAGCCCAGTTTGACACGTTCTGCCTTCTAGTAGCTTCCTCCCTTGTTTTTGGTGCTTTTTCATTTCTCCCATGTTAATTTCAGCTGCAAGCACATTCAGGATGTTTTTTTGTGTTTGTGTATGTCTTGATGGGCCATGAACTTCTTCAGCTAGCCAACACTGAATTTTTGTCCATTTAGTGTGATTTCCTTTTGCTTTTTGCTATGGTTTCCATCAGTGTAAGTGCATAAGTTAACAAATAAGCAAGGCATAATAAGTGGCATGGTTGTTACTTCATTAGTACAAACAATACTCTTAGACACAATTTTTATTCTTCCCTATATTTATCTTCACATTATAGTCCAATAAAATTCTATTGTTATGCACTGAGCTGTTAATTTTTTGAGTAATACAAAAACATCCAAGTGCAGCAAAATTCCAAATTGCTGCCATTCCTAAACTAAAAACAATTGGCAAAGTGATTTTAAATTACATCTTCTACTTAAAAATTTACATCTGAATGGAGATTGGTTATTTCAAGTTTCAGCCAGATGGTAATTAAAATGGGCAAGTTATAAACCTCTCAGAATAAATGTTCTAGTTTAGAATGTAAATGCCATCATACCCTTAACTGCAGTTTAGACACTGAGTGCTGTGGTAACAACTCAGTACATATATCAATTTCAGCATTAACTCAGTGACCACTGGTGTTTTTATAATTTATTTAAATCTCATTTATAAGCTACCTAAACATCTTGTCTTGAGTTTTTTATATTTATTAATGGTACTTCATATAATAAATTTTAGTACAGAACATTCAGAAAAGGAATAATTATCTGGTCATTGCAGCTAACCAACTAGGGCCATTCCGCGGTCATTATCTAGCAATACATGACTGGAGAACTTGATTATTGTCATTGCTTTTAATTTTTATTAAATTAAGGTTTTTTTAATAGTGTCATTTTGCAAATGGTTCTTAGCAGTAATACCTTCCAAGCTACCATAATCACTGGATAATTAACCTGCCAGGATTAAGCACACTCTACTTTGCCTCAGGATGCTTAACTCTCAAATAAGGTCAATTATCTCCTGATGATAACTGCTTTGTCACAAGTTGCTGCCTAATTCTGCTGTAAAAACTCACCTTAGAATACATATTTTACAACTCAAAGTAACTTCAGTAACGGAATGGTCAAAAGAGTGAAAGCTTTGAAAGTGACATCTTTACACAGAGTTGTAGAAAGTTTCCTACACAGCAATAGTTCTAGGCAAGTAAAGGAGACTATATTTGCATATATCTCTTTCCGTTTTCCTAGTCAGGGCTAAATCTTGATGTGCCAGAAATGTTTGACCCATCAAAGTCAATAATGGGCACAGGAATCTGAATTCAATTTCCAGTCTCCTTTAAAAGAGATGAGTTACAATGGCATCTGCTAAGGGAAGGAGCTACCTTTGGGGGAATGGGCTGTGCATTTTTGCATGTGCAGCTCCATAGCAGTTTCTTCAGAATTTAAGGGACACTGCAAGGATTTCACATGATTGATCTTGGCTTATGGCACCAGTTCATGACTAAGGAACATTTGTTGATATTGATGTGGTAAAGATCATCTGGGTTCTCTTGCTATGTGTAGGCAGGGCATCACTGAAAAATTTTAGAATTTAGGAACTTTGGAGTTATAGAGATGTTGAGCTCCTCATCTAGGGTTTACAACAAAAACCATAAGCCAATGATATAACTTGTGGTATTCAGTGTACAGCAATCAGTAGAAGTTGAGGAGGTTATGTAGAAGAGAAACTGTGAATTCTTTTGAAGTGCAAAATAATAAAGAAAACTAAGATAATTATTCTTAGAAAATTTATCTTCTTCCTCTCTAGTGTAAAGGGCTGTTACTTCTAAACACCCAGTCTCTGAACAAATTAATTACAGGATTATAAGATGAAGTTCTGCAAAGACAGAGCATCTGTGAGCTCATTGGGAAATTGCTGCTAGTGTGTGTGACAGCAAATGTGCTGAAAAGAAATCAGGTTTTGTGCAAGACCTGTATATTTTAAGAAGAATTGACAATAGGTTTAGTGGTGGTTCTGCCTGAGCTTTCAAGAGATGAGTGCATTTGAATGGAATAAGATATCAGATGGGTCTTGTCATCATTTCCTCTTCACAATTATACTGGAATGGTACATTGTGCTTCCTTTATTTAAAGTATTTTCAGGTGAAGTATCAAATTCTAACAGAAAGATCCATACAGATGTAGGTGGTTTGGGCAACAACCCTTAATACCCTTTGTAAGCCCTTACAAAGCCTCTTCAGTGACATGGAAAATTCTTTTTAATGGTGAGGAAAAACAGTAAATATAAAACTGAGGGTTTGGTGGGATTTTGGTGGGGTTAACATGCTCCTGATTTTGAACTTGCAGGCAGTCTGTAGTTTTGTGCTTGTTTTAACTGAGGGAGTGAATGGAAATACTGCTAAGTTTTCTGGCATAAAGTGTGTTCAACATACTTGTATTTACACCTAAATGACAGTTTCCAAACAAATTTTTCTATTCCCTTGCTGTAAACTCTCACTCCACATAGTTTGATATATTACATTAAGATATGACATGGAGAACAACCTTCATTTCTACCTGCAAATTTCCTCTGCTGCATTATCACCTGGGATCAGATTGATCCCTGCAGGCTTAGGAATCTGCCCCCAGCCCACAGGAATCTCCAATGAGACATAATCACTTTTCTAAGATAAATGAGCCTCATGGTGATTCTTTTCAAACTAGTGTGCATTCATAATGGCATAACTGAATTCATTTGAATTTACACAGTGCAATTCCTACTGTTTCTAGATGTAGCAGATAGCTTTCCACAACCAAGAGCGTCCTTTCACACTGGTGAGTTGTCTGATTTTGAGGAAACAGGTAAGGAGTCAGGAGAAAATCGGGTGGCAGATGTAATTTGGTGTGTGGAAGAAGGGAAATACAGTTTGACTTTCAATAAATAATGAAAAGGGGACCAGCATTTCAGTTTGTTCTTCAGTATCAGATGGGACCAAGGAGTAAGGAACACTGCAAAGGATGGCTGGTCATGACATAAATACCCCTAAGCTGATGTATCTGTTTGAAGTATTTTCAAGTAAGCATTTACAATTATTTTTGAATGTTTGAAATTATTATTGAAAGGCAAATAATAGTATTTGAAACTGAGTATCTTGAAGGGGCTTATTTTAGTGTACTGCCATCTTGCATGTTATCTAAAGAGTCCTTAAGAAACACTGAGGTTTTTTTTTTTACCTTACTGGACCTGATCTATATTGAGAGGTTATTTTCAGTCAGTGGTTGTTTGCAAGCTATCATCCTTAGGAGTTCAACCTTTAGCTTCTATATCTCTCTTCATGTGGAATTAAATTTTCAGAAACATTAATCATCTTATGTGACAGTAAGTTGAGTGTCAGTGTTTTGCATTTCAGTTTATATGCTGGTATTTTCTTTTTCATTGTGCTTTTGGAAGTTCTGAGAATCTTGCCCCACAGGTGAGGGTAATTAGCTTCGAGTTCCTAGGCTGGGTGAGAGACTGAGGTTCTGCACAGTTCCCTGCAGGGAGTCTGTGGTTCAGTTAAAAATCGTAGTCAGATATTCTGACCCAGTTTATTAAATACACAAGGGAAAAAATTTTCTAAGGAGACATCTCATCTTCCTTTCTTTTTTAACAGGTAGAGGTTTTTAAGGTCAGCTGCTACTGGTTTTTGCTTTTCTAAACTGCAGTAAACAGATAGTATTTCTTTTTGTAAATCCTACATTTTGAGATTTCTGTAAAGTCTTTGGAGGGACCCTGGGAATTAAAAATTATAATTCTGTATGGAGGAAAAATAAATACCATTTTTCTTTGATATCTTTGTAGAATTTTGATGCCTATTTCTTATTGTAGGTGTGTTTTCAATTAAAGGACAGCTATGGTGTTGTAATATTGCTCCTTAATTCATGGAATTAACTTTCTCAGTAGTGGAATATCTAATAAATTGTGGCCATCTGAAAAATGAGAGGGTCTCTAGCACAAGGAAGGTTGATAATGTCAGTGGCGTGTTGTAAAGATGTGCTGTGGGAAGGATGCTGAAACAGCCCAAGGCTATTTCAGCTGCAGACACTGAATCTGCTGCTGCTTCTCTCCTCTCTTTTTTTTTTCCTTTTTTCCCCTCCCATGTGAACTGCAGTGGCTCTCTAAGATAAAATGCTTTTAAATCATTTCCCAACCTTGCAGCCGTTTTTGATAAAAGCCCTGTTATCTGAAATGATATGAATCACTGTGGAGTTAACCATACCTTTTACAACAACATATTTTGTTGTGATTCATTCTGTCTCAATTAATCATCTTATTTATCTACATTGTCTGAGCTGCTGCACTGAAATTCATGAGTAATAAGCAAGTAATTGTTTTAGTATAGTTTACCTAGTACATTATGAATGAAAGGAAAATTGAGAGCCAAGTATTTACATTTATATTTAGTGCTACTTTCAGCTAATGTCTAGTTATTTAAGCAATTTAGGATCCCTATCTCAAAAAATGCCTTTCTTGTTTCCTGCTATGGAAAACAAGCAGGTATTTAGAAGAAAAGCTTATACTTTCCAACAGACTTCACTTCTTAAAACTAAAAACATTTTGTGGTTGTCTCTCAGAATGCTTAGGGATATTTATCCTTCCTTATGCTATGCAGTGTTGAGATACTTTTAAGACTGAATACTGGAGAGCGTGCAGCACAAGGCAGAACATGTCCTGTGAGAGAGGAAGGCAGATCTCTCTATATTTCAGCAGCTTGTGTTTTACTGACAATGATTGATAACCCTTTTCACTTTGTAGCACTTCCCGGAGCATCTCATAACACTTCATAAACATTAAAGCTCAGAATAAACCAATAAGGTGGGTGTGTAGTCTTGACTGTTTTACAGGTGGACAATTGAAAGGTTATTTGCCCAAGGTCATGCAGCAAGAGCAGAGCCAGGAACAGGCAAAATTGAATTCAAACTTTTTTCTTCAGTTAAGTGTCCTGAAATGTTGTCAGCTGCTGAATAAAATAGGACAAAATTCACCTGTCTGGAGGAAATGACCTGCAGAATCTGGCTTTCAATTTTCAGTATAATATTAACAAACATCTCTGAAAGCCTTTTAAAGGTAAACTGTATATGCTTTTTTATAATCAGATCACTAGGGCGAAAAATGTATAATATATAGTATCTAATATATAATTTAAGAACTACAAAAATAAGACTGTGAATAAAATTGAGTTACATCGTTGATACGAACAAGAAGAATAGAGGCATAAATGTTCACAAAAACTTCATTAAATCAGTGTAAGTTCAGGACTTTTCAGTTTCACAGAGATATTTGCAGATAGCAATGTAGGTGAAAAATACATGTTACAATCAAGGTTTGTTTTCTGATCCAGCTAAGGTTAATTCAATGTCTCCACATTTCAAGCCCTGTTTGGGGCACATGTAGCCAGTTTCTGATTCAGAGTATTGTTAGGTTCTGCTAAAGCCTCTTATGGCAGCACACACTGGGGATTCTCCCCCGTTACAGAAAGTCCTTACAGTGGATCGTAAGGCTGCGGTGCCATGTTATCCCCATGGATCACGTCTGAGTGTGAGCTGATGCAGATCTGTCTCACCTGCCCTTATCACATCGTGTCATCTGCCCCCTTTACTCAGATTTAGCAATTTTACATCCATAGCAAGAGTGAGTTCTGTGGGTCAGAGTGCTGTTAATCTCTGTGCTGGTCCAGCTTTCTCAGGCAGCACAATCACTAGATCTGATTAGATGAGAGGGTAATACATGGTGGTGCAAAGGACTTTGAAAGAGAAAGCCTGATAACCTCTCTGTTTCATCAGATGTAAGCAGCCAATGCTGTTAGGGTCTCCCAGGCAATACAGCAAAGAAACACAGTCAGTGGCTGACTTAAATGTTACTATGCATGGATAAGTTGTATATTAACTATAAATGTTCTTGGACAGAGGTTTTTGTATAAAAGAGACAGTTTTTACCTGGAGAGTATGTATTGATGCTTTCACAGTATGTATTAATGCTTCCCGTGCTTATAAATTTGAGTCTGAACAAAGGGTTCTTGCAAGGGGAGAAAAGGGGTGGAGTGTAAAGGAGACAGTAGTAAATCCATGTTGATGTTCAAAATCTTGAAAACATGGTTTGGGGGTTTGGAATGGAATTGGCAATATCTTTATTATGTTAACCTATTTTTCTCTACCCTTACATAGCACTATTTTTTCAAAACTGCAGTTTCAGCCTTGTTCTTTTTCTCATGTTATCTTTCTCTGTCAACACCTTCCTTCACTCTGTTTATATAGCTCATATAATATTTTTATTCCCTCAAGAGAGTTTCACATCTCATTACAAATCTATTAGCTAGTTTCATTTTTCTGGCTTTGTTCAACAAAGCAGAGCAAAAATAGGCATTTGAACCCTCTCTTCTTTCCAATTAACTATATAATCTTCTGTTACCAGGATTTCTACTGTAGATTTTGTAAGAGTAAGTTTAACCCACTGGTGTTTCCTTAAGACTGTTGAAAAGTCACTATGTATAAGTAAAGTAATGCAAAGAGATTTTCCTTCATGCACTGACATACGCATTGAGGGTGTTTAGAATGGACTTATACTAAGCTATTACTGATTAAAATCTGTATTTAATTTTTAATTATGATTTAGAGCTAAGACAATGATATTAAATGGAAAGCTAATAGTGCACTATATTATGAAGCGTATGCAATGGAGCATAAATATATGTAAGGGTTGCAAAAATATTTTGCTAATTTAAAATGTTTTTGCAGAATTTTCCTAAAAGCAGGAAATAAGCTCGTAAAAGAAGTAGAAAAAAATACTATTGCAGCATACCTAAAATACCTAAAAGATAGATAAAAGCATCCATGGTTTTCCCAAAGGCATTAATTGATCTCTAAACCTTGCCTTATTTATAAACTTAAGCCACCCCATTTATAACAGCCTTTGGGTCATAATTTCGCAGCCACATCAAAGTCTCTCCTCAAGCTATATTCTCGGGTTTAGTGGTCATATTCTGACTTACAATACCATTTGTTTAAGTACTGACCTCCCAGGGAAGCAACGTGGAGAAATTGCTTTGCTCTCTTAAGTATTTGTTCTAAGTTAACAGAACTTATCCCTCCTAGTCATTACAGTTGATTTTCTTTAGTTCTCCAGAGAAATGATCCATTAAACCTGTACTTTAGTAAAACTGCCACTAATCCATATGTGATAAGTAACATTGTCAAAATCTTGCTCATTAAGTCCTCAGACATTCCTTTGACTCCTCATATTCTGTGTCAAAGCCAGCAACATAAGCAATCACGTGAGGGACACAAGCATATGCCAGTCAGTTTGCTTTCCATGCTAAAGTGGTTTCCAGGTGCAGGAGCTTTCATCTAAAGGACAGAATTGTAGGGGTCTAGTGACTGGAACAGTAGAAATTTTGAAATAACGTGAACCTGTCTGTTGGTCAGGTTTTAAGCTGTGTAGAGGGGGACCCCCTACTTTGAACTTGAAATTCCACTAGCAAGTTGTGTCCATCATCTTCAGTTTATTTCATTTGGAGGCTGTAATTTCACAGGTAGAATGCTTTCTTTCTCCCACCCACCGCTAAGGAGAAGGACTTTCCCCTTACCAAGGAGCCGGCCCTCAGGATGTGCTTCTGTTGAGCTGGGCTGCAGCTGGGCTGTGCTTTCCATTAGCAAAAACCTTTAGCATTTGGGAAGCTCGCTGGAAGGCAAAGCGGTGCACATTCCAATGGAAGCCCCTCAGGATCCCCAGCTAACCTGTCCTTTGTGATACTTTTCACACTGTTCTGCTGTTCTCAAGGTATGGCATTGCTAGCTGAATAGGCTGTTTGAAGATGTCCCACATATTTCTCGAGTTAGGAATTTTATTTTAAAATTTTCTGATGCTGAAAATTGATGGATCTCAAGTCAAGGGAAACTCACTATTTTTTATTGAGAACTTGAGAAATTCTCCTTCTTTGTCTTGATATGATTGTCCTGTGAGTCTAAGCCAGTCTGCAGGTGTCAATCAACAGCATGTTTGCTTCTCTGTGGCTGTCCTTCTGAAGGATTCTGTTTTTGAAAATCTGAGAGGCCAAGATATTGACAGTATTTTTGAACCCTGGCAGGTAAGACACCTCACAGAATTAGGCTCTCTTTAGGACCTCTTAATAAAGTGTGTTTCTGCTCTGTAATTCCTCTGAGAGACCAGGGCATGTTTATCTTGTCTATTAGACTGTTGACTTCTCCAGTTGTGCAACACTCTTTAAAAAAAAAAAAAAAAAGAAAAAAAAAAGGCAAACAACTGGAATTTTCATGAGAAATTAAGTTGTAGCCATAAAATGTGTTGTTGGGGCAGTCCTGTTTGCTCTCTAAGGAGGACCTCCCTGCAACTGGAAAAATATCTGAAATTTCATGGAATTGCAGGTGTCTTTTACCATCAGTTTACCTGGTTTTATTTAACTTTTTTTGAAACATGGATGGGCAGTCAGATGGTCTTAACACACAATATTTGCTGTATGTGTTATTTTGAAGCAGCTATGATTAACATGTCTTTTTCCTCTTGTTGGAATTTCTGCTAGAGCAAGAGAGATACATCTGTGAGTGGTCTTGGACACATACCAGTTTCAGATAAATGGATCAGTCAATTTAAATTCTGCATATATAGTTGCCAAACACTATGCATTTGATTTGAACATCAAAGTAAATGCCAGATTTGGATGGAGCTGCATCTTGGTATATGTGAATTACGATAATGAGTCAAACTACTGAATCTCACTGCTTAAAAAAGAACACTCATCATCTGGAACCAAATTTCTTTCTTCTAGAATCTAAACTCATGAAAAGAACTGAAGAAGTACGTAGCCTTATGCTGGCCAGTTGTAACCCATCTCTGAAAAGCATTACCTGGGAGGTGGGTGGACACACTTAGGAGCATTCTAAAGTGTAGAATAGTGGGAGGTGGACCCATTACTTAGACCCCATGGAAACCCTAAGTTTCAGGAGTCCATATTAACTCTACTTGCAGATGAGTTTCTTTAATATTTCAAACAAGAGCTCTGTGTCCCAAGGTGAGTGGTGCATCTCTGTGTTTCAGGCAGAACAAGCTAAAACCAAGATGAAAGTGTTAAGTGTGTTAACAACATCTTCAGCAGCATTCTTGGAAAAATTTTTAAGTCTGCAAGGAAGTGACAGCATGACCTGTCTCAAAGTTATCTTTTCATTTATGGGAAAGATATCAAGTATCTTAGGGAAGGGCCTTCATTGTACCAGACTTTATTCAAGCCATACCCATTCATTTCGTACCTCTGCCATTGGAGTTGATTATTTTAGGAACTTAAATGTCAGTTACCACTTTTTAACCGTGTTTCACCTCTGCTATTCTTAGACAACAATTTCTCTTTATTGTTACTTGAATTTGAAAAATGCACTGTGTAAAATATTGCAACATAAATTAACAGAATTGGTTACTTTGGAGGGCATTTGCATGGATTTAGTGAGAAAAGAGTAGGTAATAGATTAATGAGCAATGTTATGAGACCAGGAAAATGCTTAATTCAGGAGTAAGCTATACAGACATTCTGTCTTGTGGATGTTGTTCAAGGTAACAACTTTTAGAACAGTGCTTCATGTAATGAAACATAAAGCAAACTCCCTGATTTTTCTATTTTAAAATCTTGTGCATTCAAGGATACTGTAATGATTTGAGTGTTAGGTGGATGGAGAGAATTGGGCAATTTATATAATATATCAAAAAGTTTCAAACTAATTTTTTTTTAAATTAGAATTGAAAAATGTTTTCAGTGCTACTGGTTTTTTCATTTGTTAATAAGATCTTCTGCAATAAATCCTTGTTCAGGATTATGAGTAAGAAAAATTCTTCTTCGTGTAGATAAAATTCACAGAGGGAGATTTGCGATATATCCAGTTCATCCTGAAAACTATGTGAAATGTAACTAATTTTGTCTATGCTAAGCTGCCCAAACTCTGTTTCTAATTTAAATCAAAATCTGAGTAAGTTGCAATGCTTACCTTTTCATAACATTTCCTTAAATACTTTCTTTTTCTTGTATATTTCTTGCATTTTGTTTTTCTGGAATCAAGCACATCATATCCAGCCACAGCCTGGGGTGCAAATTTTGTGCGACTCTGCAATGTTTTCCTATTTTAATTCCACATTTTCAAACACTTCTCTGGATCTTATATTGCCTGTCGCAGCTATGAGGAAAGTATAACAAGGTCTTTGGTGGTCCTTATTATGGAGTACTGAGTTGCTACATCTTCCATGAGCCAGCTTCTGTGCTGAGCTACCCCAACTGCCCGTCCTGCTGTAAGAAACCAACCTGCAAAAACCCTTCCCATGGCCCTGCTCCCACTAAGCTCTCTGCAAATGCAAAATGTCTCCTTCATGTTCTGCTAGAGACATGAGGCATGCAGTGTTCAGGCTTGCAGCAGTACCCTTGGTCCTTGGATGACTGTAAAGGGGACATGAACGGTGTTGGACAGGGGACATCCCCAGCTTGCCAGCGTGGCACACACAACTTCTGCCTGCCCATGAAGGCCTCCAGGATATTAAGCCTTACTTATATAGGCCTTTACCATTTTTCAGTAAGCTATCATGAGATAAGCTTAGAAGATTTCTAAAACATTTTCCCTTGAGCCTCATACAACTTTCTGGCTTTGCAGAGAAAGGCCATGAAAATTCCTATCAATAAAATTTTTAAGTTCTCTAAAATAGTTTTCATCTGAAAGTTATAATATACAGACTAGATGATGGGTTGGCATGTGAAAACGGGGGGTTGTGGATCCTTTTCTAAGGCATCTTGCATTACTATCTCGTGAATTGACTGTTTGAATGATGTGTCCATCCCAAGACAGCTTTTCTAAGAAACCATCGTGTGTTCTTTTATTCTTGCCTATCTCCTGTCCTTATTGTTGCAGCAATTAACTTTATAGCTGACGTTTGGAGTTCTATACACTGTGCAAAACAGAGTAAGAGGCATGTCTTGCCCTGAGAAACTTATGTTTTAAACAGAGATGACAAACGAAAGACTAGACAAGTAATGACCAGAGAGAGGTGAAATGTTGCAACACTGATGATACACTTGTTCAGTGCCATTACAAAATGTAGCTAATGTTTTTGCTCCATAATATCATGTATCAGTTTTTAAAAGAAATGCAGTGAATGCAAAAGGGAAAAAAGTAATGATGGTCTGTGCTAAGGCTGGATATACAAGTCCCTTCACTATGGTTTTTTTTTAGGAATTCTCTTCCATGGTTTTTTTTTTTGTTTGTTTGCTTTCAATATCATGCAGAATTAAAGCAGTTCATGATCAGTTAAAATTTCAAATATATAAGACAGCAGTATTTAAGATTAACTGTTTTCCATTTACTGACTGTTACTTGGAACCAAAAGAATCTTGTATTTTTGTAAGCATAGTAAGCTACACTGTTTTTCTTTAAACTTTAGGGTATGAATTATATTCCTATAATGACAGCTGCAGGGTGGAATGTTTTAACACACTGGAGTGAGATATATCTTGGACACATTCTTGGTACCTTAAGTTCAACATGCTCCATATGGTGCCACTGAGCCAGTGATTTTGAAGAAAACAGTTAAAGACTGCTGAAACAGCGTAAAATACAAATTAGTCTTTGCTATATAAGTAAAAAAAATCACTGTCAATCTTTTCAGCTTTCTGCATGAATACTTACAACAACTTTTAATAGTAGTGCCCGTGTTTTAAAACAACTGTTGAATTCTAGCAGAACAGAGTGAAAGCTTGTGGGCTAAGAATACGTTACTGAATTATACCTAGCTCTTATGCAGGGGAGAAAAGAGAAAGGAGATCGGGCTTCCCTGCATTTCCACATTAATTTTAATGTGATGGCAGAGATTGTGTGATGCAAGATTTGTGAGAAGTAGGTGGCTCTGTGTTGACTTGGTCCTCTGTCAGCACAAGAGCATCGTGAAGGAGCTGGGTCAGGGAGGTGTCTCAGTCGTATTGCTGAGAATACTAATGATAGCGTATCCTGTAGTAAAATGACAGAATAACTGTTGTTATTACTAAATGCTTTAGTGCTTGGAGAAGTAAATTAGCTGGGAATTACATTTTCAGAACACTGGACGTTTTTCATATATGTTTTCATTCATAGTATCAAGACAAGTAGGAGTTAATGCATGAGTAACTTGCTTGTCTTTTATCTTAATGTAGTTGGATTTTTTTCAATATCAACCTAACCCTGGGTTTTCTGACTTTGTATTCATGCTATGGATTTCAACATTCTTACAGCATTCTTGCAGTTCTTAATACTGAAGTTACCAGTTCATACCCTGATTTTTACTGTATATTGACTTGATGCAAATTTTCATCCTGGATTATTATTCTCATTATTGTTAATAATAATTAATAATATTATTGTTGTTGTTATCATTATCATCGTCATCATCATTATGGCTTTTTTAAAGCATCATCCATGGACTGCAAACAAAAGACCAAGGACCACACAGCAATGAAAAAATTCTATGCTTCTTAAGTAGTGCCAACTTTAAATTGCTTTTTATTGGTGTTGACTCACAAGAACAGATTTCCAAATGTAACAGAACATAAGACAAGCAGCCACAATGCACCAACCTGTTAACCTATACTTGTGTACCATCTCTATCAGCAGAGCAGCACAATGAAGTGAGGGCACTGATGAATGAAGCCTTTGAGGAGGTGATTTGCAGAATTGTAATGTGCAACTTCACATTAATATAGCCTGAGTTGATCTAGGAATGTACTGCTGGAGGAAGATGGAGATCTTGCTCCCTGTTTTCCCTTTTTAGACTTGTAGCTTCTGTCTCAGGTTCCCTCTGTACAGTGTAGCTAAGGCAGCAGAGACATGGGGGATATTTTAAGAAAAGAGGATGTGGTCACGTGATTTTTTTTTTAATAGGGAAGTAATTAATTAGAGACAGTCCATCTAAAAGAAAGAAACCAAAAAACAGTCTTTGAGCTGCTTTCCCAGAGCTAAATTGGTACAGTCTATAAAATCAGGAGGCAAGGACTAACAGGTAACTACCATTTTAGTGATCCCATATTAGAGCTACCTGCATTGCTGTAGTCCCTCTAGATATAAGGTAAAATAATCATGAATAGTTTGTGTAAATTTCCATCTTTGAATCTAGCCTGAATGTCAAATTTCAAATGATAATTACTTACGACATTTGTTAAACCCTTTGGGATACAGCCAATGAGTATCTGTGGTAAAGGACCTAGTTGTCAAAGGATTCATGAATAAAGTTCTTGTGCACTCAGAAAGTATATTCAAAGCATGTAAAATCTGGATACAGTATGGGTCATAACAAACAGAGGTCAAATACCTGCTTTAAGTGAAAAACAGGGCCTAATACTGGCATCCAAGAGATGACCAGAACATCAATGGTATATTAAAGTGGATGCTTTCTTGTCACACATAAAACTAGCACCTTTTTTTTCTCTTGCAGCAGCTGGATTCTCTGGTTTAGAAAGGAGTCTGTTGAGGTTTGTCCAGTCGCTGGGCATACATTGGTGTATGTTCTATAAAGGAGTTATTCAGCTGTACTTCTCTCATCGTGGATAACTGTCTAGGCCTTCCAGTCTCCGTGGCCATCCTAATCCATTTGATACGATGATATAATGCAGCTGTCACAGAACACTATTCTCTTTATTTCAGAAGCATAAGACTTCCAAGCCGTACATGTAACCTAAGCCAAGGAAATGATCCCAAGGGATCCACTTGACCTATCAGTGCCTGCCTTCATTCTGTGCCATGGGTAGAGCAGTCTCTTGCTCAGCAGAATTACAGTCCTGGGCTAGACTGGAAGACAAGTGTGCTTCCTTTTTCTGGGTATCAGTTCATCGTCACTATGTGTGAGAAGCTTGTGTTAAGCTACATGTTAAGCTTGCACTTTGCTGTTCCAAAACAATTTTGTGTATGACAGACATAACAGTGGTGTTACATTGCTCTGCTGGGACAAAAAGAGGACCTCCTTAGGTCAAATATTCTTTATGCAGAGTGCAAAAGGGGACCAAAACCTTTTTCTGCATGTTACTGCTGTTTGTTGAATGAGGAGGCAGGGTCCAGCCTGTCCTTTTTTAATTCCACATCTCATTTGTAGGTGGATTATTTGAGGAGAGGAGGAAATAAAGAATAAGGGGAAGACTTGAGAAGGTCCAGTGGAGCTCTCTTCCTTAAATGGCTCTGTATTTCCCAGTGATGGAGAAATTGCCTTAGCATTTTAAACCGCAATAGCTCAGTCTTGCCTGAGTGCAAACCTGGAAGTGGTTTTCTTTATTCAGGCCAGAAGCCTGTTCATACTTTGCTACTTACAGGCCAATAAATTACTTCTTCAAAAAGTTCCTGTTTTGATAAATTGATGTGCTTGTGTGTTTGCACTATATTATGTACTAGGAGCCTTGTCATCTTATTGAAATAATAGGACATTGAGAGATACCAAGTATTTATGGCTAGATTTAACGATTTTAAAGGAAGGAAATTATTGCAGCCCCAGGGCAACAGTAACTTACATAGTGACAACTTATACATGTTTTATGTACCTATTTACTTCAATGTTCACTACAAAAGTATAGTTACCATAGCAATGACCATGTCACCAGACTTCTTTGCTAGTTCTGAAATACAAAATAACCAAATGCCACCCCGAACTGTGATTATTTTCTGCACAAGTATTGAAAGTAGAAGTTGAGAGTGTCACACACTTTTCTAAACAAACAGCCACACACTGATTTACAGAATGTTTTATGTTGCAAATGGATCTTGGGTTGTTAGCATCCCTAGTACTGTAAATACTTTGCCACTGAGCTGCAAGAAAAGCTTCACTGGCTCCTACCAGCAGACTCCACTAATATATACTTAAACTGTAGTTTTCTGTGGAATACTGGTAGTTACCTGCAATATTTTAAGAAAATAATGGGTGGTATTCAGGAAGACATTTTCTCTGATTTGAAGTGAGAACTCATAAGCAAAACTATCCTTTGGCTATTTAAAAGTTCTTAGTATTATATAAAATAGCATCACAGAAAGTGGTGTGATTTTTACCACACTGCTTTTACTTTAGAAATGGCAAATTTATGAAGAACTTAGGTAATAACTTATATATCTTGGCATGCAACTCACTAACCAATAGAACTGAGAAGCCAGGTACTAGATTTCCTAAATCAGCATTAACCACTGGGGCAGTCAGTGGATTACCTCGATAGGACTTGTGGGCAAGTAAAAGGTGAAAACTCTTAGCACACATCTCGACCACTCCTTTTTATAGCTAGGTTTTCTCACGTATAGGCAGTGTGGGCTAACCTGAAAACATATAACAATTATGAATATGAATACTTGAAGAAAAGCAGTTTGTAGGACTACAGACTTAATCCACCATTTCAGTCATTCTCCTTTGATAAAGGCTTGTCTACACAGAGAAATAATTCTGAACTGAGATAGTGCATAATTTTAAGCACAGCAGCTTTAACTCAGATTTGTATTGTGTCCACTTGTGGGCAATCTTATGCTGGAACAGGAGAGTTTTTTTCTTGTTTAACTAAAGAGGAGCATGGAACGTGAATTACTGAGCAAACATATCAACACTTAGAGCCAGCCTTTAGCAATTCCACATGAAAATGCTAAAGTGAAATTGATCTACATTTATGTAATGGTTGATCTTGTCTTCCTTGCATCATGTAGTGTCAGAATTCTTCTCACAAAGCAGGATTCTCACTTTACTGCGTAGGGAAGTGGATGTGGTGCTGTTAGATATTACATTTATCTGCAGGAGTTGTAGGGAAGAGTGAGGAAATTACTTTAGCTAGGAAATTTGATCCAGCCTCCCTAAGTCCTTGAATTGGACATGTAGACTGGGTGGCTCAGATTCCCGCTTTATGTAGCAATGCTGCTGCTTAGACTCTTTAAATCTGATCAGAGGCCCCCAAAGAAAAATGAAATCTTAAATTAGAAAGAAAGAAACTTTTTTACACAGCTTCAGTGTTGACTGGAAATTGTGTTAAAGGATTCCAAAAAAAGCGTCTTTCATTGTTCATTGAAATTCTTAACCATTAATAAGTAATTCCAGCTACTTCAGTTTTTATTTGAATTCTTTCCATTCTCCTATATTTCTTTCTCAGAAAAGAACCCTCAGTGTTTTTATATTTATCTAGGCAGCAAGTGGAATTTACAAATAATCCTTGAAGTGCATAGGTGTACTCTTCAACCAAAGACATTTTAACTGACCCAGGACAGGCAGCCTGAAAAACTAGATGATTCAGTTTCCTGGTGCTTCAAGACCACCTGAAGCTGTGTGACTCTGCATGAATTACCAGCTCAGCCTGGTAGCTCAGGTAGTTCTGAGACCTCTGTGATGCTCCACTGCCTGCTGTAAACATGGCCAGAGACTTGCATTGTGCCTGATCCTTGCACAGACATACAGCCACTGGTCCCTATACAGTTTTCCAGATAGCCTTTGTCAGTGACCTCTCCATGGGGAAAGTAAGCTCTGGCAAGTCAGTGGACTGTGACCACCCAGCTTCACACTGATGGACAGGTGTGGGGGGAAGCTTTGTCCAGAAACCCCTCAGCCTGCACCTGATGGGCCGTGTTATAGATTAGGTCACTCTGTCTATGTCACCTCTTTTACCACATACTGCTTCCATAGTCAGAAGTGTATTTGTTCTAGCTGTGATTTTAAAAAGCATAACTCTGTTTACGTCTGCAGGGACGGTCTGGCCAGGGCATTATTTATCATTACTGGCAAACACACTCAGTACAGAAGGAAGCACGTGCACCTTGTGTATGGTTGAAGGTATAACTACAGTTGTTGTTGACACTGCAACAGGCTTAGGAATAAATCTGCCTTATCTTCTGGGTGAAGGCTGTCCTTATCCTGCAAAAGTCTGACATCCAGTTCTTGTTCTGTAGCTAGTCAAGTATTGTATTTCTTCTCTGTTCTCTTGCTGGTGCAGCCACCTGGTGTGGGGTGGATTCCATGTGTGTGATGCTCACACACATGCTGCTCCGCTGCCAGGAGCAGAGGACCTAATCTTTTGTGATATGAAAAGAAACTTGCTGGTACAGTACATTACTAAATCCTACAGACTGACTTCATGAAATGGGAACACCGCAGGGGAATCTGGCAAGGAAGATGTGTTTATGTAACTGAATTGAGTGTTGCAACTGCCATCACTTAGTTCCCTTGGCTGCAGTGAGCGAGTTGTGAGAGAAAAACAATCCAAACAGAGATCTTCAGATGCTGAGGGCAGCTCTAATTACGTACAAATAATTAATAAAAATGAAATGCAATATTGTTAGAAAATACAAATACCATTAATTTTCTTACATGATCTTGTATACCAAGATCATTTATAGGGACAGAAACACTCGGGCTTTTGCCTTTTATTTGAAGTACATATTGTTTGGGTGTCTTCAGCACATTCTGATATCCCAGGGAGATTCATGACACAAGAGTAATTGCTCATAACATAAACAAGATCTGCATTAGTTGGCTCTTTTACTCAGAATCCTTTCCAAGTCCAGATGTGTGATGTGTAAATGTTAGGAGAACAGAGTCCTTATGAAGTAGCTTTATCAAATGGAGCTAGTCTTCCAGCAAAATGGAGAAAATATAAATTAGCACTCAAGACCTTGGTCAAATCTGGTGCATAACATTTTACGATTATATTTATGTTCCATATGTGCTTTGGACAAGTGCCATGTTTGTAAAGAACAGCTTCAATATTATTTCTTAAAAGTGACACTTTTAGCACAGTATCCTCTACAAACTGTTCACTGCTTGCCATGTAAGCCAGCCAGGCTCCAAATAAACTGTTCGTTTTCATGGTCTAAACCTAAGATCAAAATGCCTTTTAGAGCATGGTGATTTTCAAACCATGGCATGGTAGATATTGTACATGGCTTCCTGGAGCACAGTTCAGAAGGGTTGATTAACCTGACTGAAAAAGGAGCATGCATAATACAAAAATCTGACGAGGTGAGGAATTGGGAAGTTGTAATATATATGTTGGCTAGTGCTGAATATCTCTTCTGATTTGTTTATAACATAATTAGATTTTAGTATATTATATGACCACTAAAAAATTCTTGTCTCTCTTTAGAAAAAAAAACAAAAACAAACCTCAAACCAAGGAGATTCTACTAATTTGCACCACTTTTCAGAGGCCTCATTCTATTTTTCCTTCACTTCCCTAAATCCATAAATAACTGTCTTTAAAAAAAAACCAACTTCCAATGCAGCATCTGGTGTGCTGTTATTGCCACTACTTCTGCTCTGAAAGTATAGCACTACTGTTTTAGAATGTTCCCATTCACTTGTTATCTGGTATTTGGCCAAAAAATTTATTACTAATGTAAGAGAAAAAAGTACATTTCTAGAGCCCAAATCAGAATGCTGTCTGAACAAAAGAACAGCACTGAGTTGACCCTACAGCTCTTTCAAATTTTGCATTAAATAGAACAGACACAGCATCTTGGAAGACATCACAGAAATTCTTTGTGTTGGAAAGTGTGAGGCAAACTAAATAGATTGAAATAACTTCTGTTATATTTAAACACCAATGCAGTGCTAGAGGCAGAGCAAAAAAATAGATTATTTGTACTTCCAAACACTCAGGAGGTGTGAGAAATCTGCAGTGAAGGGCTTGAGCAAGTACTTAGCTAAAAATAACCTGTCCAAATAGAATTACTACTACTATTACTATTACTATGACTACTAATTTCAACTTCAGAATAATTTGTAGACTTCCACTTGTCATGTATAAAGTAAGAAATGTATCAGGTACAATTTCAGGTTCATTTGCAATATGCTAACATATACTAAGCATATAGTAATGGTTAACAAATATATAAATGTATACTAAAATATAATGTCAATCTGTTATCTCAGTAATTAAAAAATAGTTGTGAGACAAATCCTGAAATAAATTTAGCATTTAAAGGCACAGAATTAGAGGTTAAATGGTAACTGTTTTGAAGTATAACTGAGGATTAAAAAATTTTTCTTTGAGTCTGGAAGTATGTCGAGAATGCACATATGGTGGAATCAGATATGGTAATTTTTTGTATCATTCTGTACCAAGTTTATAAAACTTTATTGATTGAAAACTATGATAGATTTTTATGATCCTTTAGAAGATCCAGCTGGTGCCACTAGGAGAGTGTCCTTGCTTAGCAGAGATTTGAAGAACTGCTCTTGTAAAAAGAACACTGTTGAGACTCAGAATTTTCTTTTATTCAAATGTTGACCAAATCTTTAATTTCTCTTCTGTGTGAACTGAGTCCAAATTTTACTTTTCAGCTTGGCTTAAAAAGTTATCTATATGAGTTCATGAACTGAAGAACAATAAATAGTATATAGTAAATTGTGCAACAACTTCAGTCATTATACTGAAAGAAAAATGTATTCATAATTTAATATTTTATAACTAGTGAATATATCAAATTATATTTTTAAGGGAGAGCAGATAATAAGTCATTGTAACTATATTAACAAGGTAAAATAACTTCATAGTAACAAGAAGATCTGTCAGTACTATTTAACATGAATGGTGCTGTAGCCAGTATATCTCAAAGTATAGCTGTAGGTCTTCATAACCTTTAAGTGCTCAGAAAACATGAAGGTGCCAATAAATTGTTATATTTTAGTGGCTGGGATTCCATTGCAGACACCTTGCTTTTCCCTAGCTGAATGTCTAGTAAAAACCATTGATTTAACCTGGAAGGGCTTGGAAAAGGGTGCATATAGAAAACTGAAACACGAAAGATCCTTTCACAGAGGATTTCACATTTGTTTTGTCATGGTCTATATATGCATTAGTGAAAGTCATGTATGTGAGTGTATATATGTGTGTGTACATAAAGTTGATTTAGCAGGGAAAGCAAGCACCCAACAGACAAAACCACTATGAATTCAGTGTATCAGTATTACTGCTACAAATCCAGTGCATCTTAGGGCATATAAATGATGACACTGCAAGAAAGGGAACTGCATACAGTTACCCGTGGAATAACGCAGTGCTAAACTATGCCCTTTTAACAAATAAGTTGTTGACATAATTATGCTGTTATGTATTATGTGAAAGTTTACTGATCTTTGATGCAGGAATGTAATTTTCCGTAATTATGACATCTAATTTCAGATTTTTTTTTCCTATAGGAATTAATGCATATTCATCCATCTTTTTTTTTTTTTATATCTTCCTTTTATTATTTCTTTTCTTTTATGAGTGTGGTGTCTTAAAAGTAAAAGGGAGTGCTGAGAACGCTTGTAGTTTCATTTCAGTCGTAGGAATTCTGAACCCCCCTCTTCAAGAAAAATTGCTTTCATGTTTGAAAGCATAGTAACAAAATCAACCAATAGGATAGTCATGATCTTTTTATCTAAGCCAAATTTTAAAGGAAAAAGCAATTATAATGAAATGAGAGTGATTTGAATGCATGAAGCAATTGGTTATGGATAATTTGAATGTCTGCTGCCAAGCATATTATAACCCACATGAACCCTTTAATGGACTTACATGTTTCCTTCATCTTTGGTGTGCTGTACAGCAGTGGCCAGCAGTCCTTTGGCCAGTGGAAGCTGGAGAGAGGGTTTTTCTAAGTCTCCAAGAGATCCTTCTTATTTGTCAGAGTAGCTTATTGTGATTTATTTATTATGTACTTTTTGACTTTCCTTACCCTGCTAGGTCTAGGCAGTGGTTAATTGCTTGGTTCTTCAGCTGTTTCTTTTCCATCCTAACATTTATGTGACTTTTCTGTGTATATCAATAAATTGTTGATAAAATCTCCCTGTCTGCCTAGCCCCAGCATGGATTTTGTCCCATGCTTGCAGTCAGTGGCTACTGTCTTAACACAAAGTATAATAACAAATTTCAAAGACCTTGGCCTAGGGAAGAAATGGCTTGATGGGTATCTCATGAAGTTCAACAAATGGAAATGGAAGATCCTCTTACGTGGGGAGGAATGGTGTTCCCAGGACAGGCTGGGAACCAGTTGGGTAGAAAGCAGCTTTGCGAAAGAGGACCTCAGAATCTCAGTGGAAAAGAAAAAAGGATATGAGGCAGTGATGTGCCTGCACAACAAGGAAGTCCACAGCATCCCAGGCTGCGTTAGGAAGAGCCTGGCCCGCAGGTGGGGGGCAGTAGCCCCTCCCCTCTGCTCAGCGCTGGTGAGATGCATCTGCAGCGTTGGGTCCAGTTCTGGGCTCCCATTATGAGAGGGACATAAGACTTACTGGAGCAATGCCACCAAGGGGCCACAAAGGTGATTGGGGGTTGGAGCATCTGTTGTATGAGGAGGGGGACTGAGAGCCTCAAGAAGAGGAGGCTCAGGGAGATCTTATCAATGCACACTAAAGGGTAAATGAGGGAGCGGCTGGCTCTTCACGGTGGGTGGTGATGCGACAAGAGGCAACCGGCACAAATTCAACTATGGGAAATTCCGCTTAAGCCTAAGAAAAAGCTGTACTGTGATGGTGGTCAAGTGTTGGAACAGATTTTCCAGAAAGGCTGTGGAGACTCCATCCTTGTAAATATTCAAAACCCAATGGCCCTGGGCATGCCTGCTTTAGCTGACCCTGCTTGAGGAGTGGGGTGGGACTAGGTGATGTTCAGAGGCCCCTCCCAATCTCAACTACTGTGTGACTTTTGTAATACCATTTTAAAATATGCTGGAATCATATACCTTTAATCTCATTATTTGACTGTTCTTTCAATCTCTGCTCTGTTTTAGCCTGTCTCCAGTTTAGGATGGCTTCTAATAGAAAAAGAACAAACATACCCAAACCCCCTCACCCTTAAACAGTTAATGGTCAAAAGCAGTTAAATTCTAACTTTCATGGATTTTTTAAAAATTACTCCAAGAAATTAGCAGCTTGTCCAAGATGATAAATAGTGCCTTAGTCACATCTGGAATTAGAGCTTATGTTCTTCAGTCAGGACCACAGTGATCTAACTGTGGTCAGATTGAAATTTTGTTTTTCCATGCAGTGACCATGTTGTGAGAGAGCACTGCTGGTACAGACTAAAAACTAGGTTTTTTCTTTCATAAAGTAGCTACAGTTAGCTAAAACTGAAAATTTCAGAGAACAAAATTCATCTTGAGTATTCATATCTCGAATACAGGTAAGTGCATCACTGAATTTGCATTAAACAGCACAAGAAACTCCAGTGAGGATCTTAAAGTCAGCTGGGTTTGAAATTCATTGAAAGGGTAAAATATGTAATTTGAAGATCAGGTAAAAAGTTAGTGTTATTGCTGAAGATTGCAGTGAGCAACTTTATTTTCTTGCTAGAGTTAACACGCAAAGCAAGCCCAGCACATGAAGAGTGTTACACAATGATTGCTTTTTACAGAATTCCCAATACCACAGCCTCAGTTATAATTCTAAATGGCTGTGCATGACATCACACTAAACAAAGTATACAAAACAACTCAGTTTGACTGCTAAAAATACATTAACCTTTTACCAGGACTAGAGACAAGTCCTGCTTGATCCTAGCACTTTTAGCATGGTATCTGATTATTTTCTTCATCTGAAATACCAAGGTGAGAATGTCTTGTCTGATTTCAGGCTAGTTTGAGTGGTTTACAATCATAGAAGGCTTCATTGAAAATTATGTAATCTTTTATTTCTGTTTATCACCCTCCAGCCGGAAAGTTAGCCCTGGGAGCATTCAATGAACAGAATTAAAGACTTCAAAAGACCCCACACATCTTTTATTTTTATATGCAAACAAAACTCTTATCTTCTTGCTATTAATTTTAATATATTTGTTTTCATTTTTATTACATTCTCCTGATTCAATGATGTTTAAGGAAGGGGTGGGTTTTTTCTTCTCCACCTCTTCTGATGATGCATTTATTTTTAAGGTAGAGACAGACATTTGTATGGAAAAATGGTGTAAAGAAGTATTGTTCACTAATTTGATGCTTATGTGCAGACAGACACACATACAAGAGGCATAGGTAGTTCAGTTCTTTAGGTAAGGATGTAAGATAGACATCTAAGTAATAGCACTTTATCCATCATAAAATTTCCAAATGGCTCAGAGGCATATTCCTGCTGCAGCCGTTGCAGAGCCTGTAATGGCATTAAGCTCTGACTCAGGATGATTCTTTCCATAGAAAATTCTGGCAGAACTATAGTTCTGATAATAACCTGAATAGGAGAATAAATAGCTTGAATATTAATGAATTGTACGTGATACAGACACTCTAGGGTAAACCCAACCAGGACAGGAAATATGTTTCTTTCTTAATTCTTTTCACACTAGGCTTTTTCAGACAAAACCCTCTGGTACTCTGCCAGAACCCCTCTGAACACTACAACTTTAACCCCATATGGTATTTATACTTACTCTGATTATTCACTGATTCTTATTATTTTATATTTTCAGCTGGTGGGTAAAGACAGTGTACATATATTTATCAGTATCTTTAGTATTTCTGGAGCAAGCTGAAATAATATTTTAGGATATGATATTAATTTTTGTTATCTATCCTTTACGAAAAGAAACACTTTTGGGGTTTAGCACTGCTCATGAGAAAAGAGAAGTGGGGTAAAAAACCTCAGTGTACCTTTATGATAATCTGCCCGTCCGGTTGATGCCAGCTGTGCTTTCTTCAGTAGTAACCAGTGAGGAGTAGGTACTTGCTGGTTCTCAGTGTTGGTTCTCAAGCTGTGTGCAGGGTCTGTCCATTCTGTGACCACTTTTACTGGTCTTCTCTGGAACATGAACAGGTTTACACTACGTATTGAATCAAGGATTAGTCCTCTGTGTTGTCAAACAAAAATAATATTGAAACATTGCATCCATGTAACACATCCCAAAGTGTAGCGCAAACTTTCTCAGCTGTAGCAGAATTTCACCATTTGTTTCAGAAAATATACTGGGTGGTTCTTTTGTCTTCTGTTCTCAAACTCTTCTATCACCCATATTAAAGCAACTCTCTCTGAGGAAAAGAAAAAATATGAAAAGCATGAAATTACAGTCGCCTTTGAGCCTTTAATGCCTTTATAAATGGCCTTTTTTTAATAAAGGCCTATGAGCTTGTATTGCCTTTACACAGTTAAATGTAGTTACAGTTGACCTTACAGTAATGCCTGTCTAAATCAGACTACAATGACATAAAAGGCTGGATAGGAGTGTCTGCAGTGTTTTGAGTGACCATTGATAGCTATTTAGTGCTGAATGAAGATGAACACATGTATCTTACCGCTAACTACAGCAAATGTACTGTTGGCACTAAAGGTTAGTGATCCAGCTGGAACTGTGTTCTGTAGACCTTCCTTCCATTCATTTTAAGTAGCACAATAATAGCAGCCATTTGTTGAAACCACGTTTTCAACTGATAAGCAGGGTCTATAGCAGAATCTACCTCCGATTCCTTTGGTAGGTTGTGATCATCATTACCACAGCTTTGACATCACCCCTATTTGCATCGCATGAAAGTACTTGTAGTTCTTGTACGCTGTTAATTCACCATGTTAAGAACTGTGGATTTGCTATGGTATCTCTGTGTCTGTGTATATATATCAGTCTATTATTTTCCCAAAATTGGGCCAGGGAATAAAATCAGATTTACCTTAGTTTGGCTTTGTGAAGCATCTACAGGAGAAAGTGGTATAGAGGCGGATCATATTGCTGCAAGCTCACGGGCTGCATTAAATACCTGGATTTGATAGAAGAACACCCCACCAACACTGCCGTGAAGTTAGTGGATGTGTTTATGACATCTTTGTTCTAATTCAAAGGCAACAATTGAAAATCCATTGTCTTCTCTGTGCCTTAAGCCCCATTTCCAGGGTCATATTTAGCATAAACTGGCCCAAAGCTGGAAGAGTGGAAAACATGGCATGGCACAGCCCACTAGGTCTCTTTCTTAAAAACTAGCTTATCATGCAGTGTGACAAGTTTTTCATGGGGGAAATACCAAAAGGAGGGCACATGGTAATCTTGATAATTCATTCTTCATGACTTATCTTCCAAGAAAAGAAAGGAGGGAGATTTTAACAAAAGAGGATATGTTTGTTTTTTTTTGCTCATATTCAGATTTACTGGGCACAACAGATACTATTGAAATCAGAGATTCTCAGTACCTATGATGTATATAAAACAAGGGTATAGCTCTGAAAACACAGAATTGTGTAAGAAAGCTCCTTTTTAGGGACAGGGAAAGATGATAGAAGGGACAGACAGATAAAAGGACAAATGAACCTACTTAAGGAAAGGTGGACTACAAGTCTTAGTAATTATATTACAATAAAGCAGAAGACTCATGTCTCTCTAGTGCAGTGAGACAAACAATGCATTCTTTTTGGGAGGTGTTTTTTTTTTTGTTTTGGTTTTTGTTTTACAAGTCTACTGTCCTTTAGGAAATCATGAATAAAAATGTCTTTTTCAGAAGTATAAATTTTCAGCATCTATCTCTAAGAAAGGACATTATCAATCTAATACAACTTAGATTATTTGAGTCTGTCTTCTATGGAATGAAGTTGTAGATATCAGTGGGCATGACCTGTACAAAAGTCTTCCCTATATCCTTATTTGCTTATTTCAGTTGTCACCCATTTCATTTAGATAACAGGGTTTTAATGTTAGAAATTTGTGAAAGCAACTTTGTTGCCACAAACAGTACCATCTGTAGAAAAGCAAGGGAGGATACAAAGAACCCAAAGTTACACCAGGATTGGAGATGAACTCAGAAGTAGGATGAATAGTAATAAATTATTATACTGAAGAAAAAGGGAATTATTTGAGCGAGATAATCATAGCATTCAGTGTGTTCAAGGAAACAATGTAAATAGAAGAAAACCAACAATCCATGCTTCTGAAATGTAGGAAAGGAGGGAAATATTTAAGAGTTATTTTTAGAAGATTTTTGCACTGTAGAAAGGCTTGTAAGGTACAGTGTTGGAAATACTATGCAAATTATAATCAAACATGGTTGTTACCAGTAGGAATTGTCCCATCAAATGTAGACATGAAGTATATGGTCCTCATGGTCATTCACTGTTTCTCATTGAGCAAGTCCGCAGAAGTTCGCTTTTTTATTTCTTTTTGTTGTTATACACTGCTCTGCACTGGGCTGCAAGGATCTCCCTGTGCAGTTACGCATGCTCTGTGTTTGTGTGCAGGCTTGAGATTGCATTGATTCATGGGCTGGGCTGAACTCTCTGAGTCACAGACTTGTGCAGATAAAAGAGGATGGTATTTCTGAAAATGTGAATAGGGTATATTTTGAGTAAGTCAGGAAGTTTACAGTTAATGAAGTAGGAATTCCTTCAAAACCTGTCAGTAATCTCCCAATTAAAAACAGTAAATCAAATCCAGGGCATGGTACTGTAATATGTGAATTGAGGTTATTCTGTGTGATGTTTTCCCTACCAAGAAGGATGACAGGGGAGGAATTATCTTCTGTGTCCCCTGCATTTGCTTTTTTGTGTAATTATGGGAAATGCATTCAGTGTGCAAGGGTATCATTGCTGTCCTGCTGTTTTATCATTTCTTTATGAGATAATGTTGATTTCAGCAATGAAATGCAAATTTAGTTTTCAGTGCTCCTTTTTTTTTTCTGTACAAAGGTTAAAATGTATTTTGTAGATAATAATGTTTCTGGTGTTTTTGAAGCAGCCTTTGTCAGCTAATTTTGGCAATACATGGTTTTAAAGGCTGTTCAATGCAACTGCATGGGTTTTATGTTGGCCTACATGAATTAATTTTAACCCACTATGCATGTTGTTACTATTTTGTCTGTAATTTGATCAAGTAATCATAAAAACTTGGTACCAACAAAAAAAAAATTTGGATATGTGAAGAATATTTAATATGTGGCGTGCCTTCTGTGTCTCATAGCAAAGTGAACATGCAGTTATTGAAGTTGAGCCATCTTAACTCCATAGTCATAAAAGTGTTCTAACACAGGGAGCTGAGAAATATTCCTAGGATTGCAGAGGCTGATGGATTCTGTGTTTGGAGGGTATGTTTCTGTTTACTTACAAACAAATAGTTTGTACTGCTGCTGATAAAAGGGCTCAGGATTTTAACAAGTCCTGTTAAAATTAGCTTGCATGTAGACTATAAGCAGTTCTTTTTACTGAATGCTGGGGCTCAGACAGTAATAAAATACATGCAAGAATGGAAATAGTTTTCAGCTGGGACTCCAACAGCAGTAAAATACATGCAAGAATGGAAATAGTTTTCAGCTAGCAAGCAGATTTTAACATAACAGCTAGGCCAGCACTAAAGGAAGTTGTCTTTTTTATTGTTATCTCCTTAATTAATCTCGCTTTCCTGTGTAAACTGCTCGCTATTGTGCAAAGAGAGGGTGTGTGTTAACTTTGGTGACATTGTGTTACTCCTGTTAATAACGTGGCACACAGCTTTTTTCAGCATGACTGTACTTAGGATTCTTTTCCCCCAAACGGCATGAGCCAAATGACATTTCACAACTAAAAACAAATCCCATTTCTATGTTAGGTGGTACGACAATAAATTTGCTGTCACAGTTAGTAAAAAGATTATCTAGAAAAGGGTATGTGAGTTTTTAATATATTTAGTATGAAACAGTGTTAAGGTGGGGAGAGGGTTTTATGAAATCTTCTGTAGACAGTAACAGAAAATAGCTCTGAAAATGCTGAGTTGGAATAATGAATGAATAATGTGTAAAGTTTATCAAAACTGAAAGAACTCCTGATGTGAAATGAAGCCTCCTAAGAAAATTCTGTTCTGTCGCTGTTTTGCTCTGCTGTTGTCGCATGTCACGCATGAATGAAAATGCTGCATTCTCTGGGGAGCGGTAAAGCTTCTGTGTAGGTTGTTTATTTCCTTAATCCCTCCTTCTTCGTGATTTTCAATGTCAGATATAAAATGGGAAGCCTGTAAATATAGTGATTATCATACTGATTATCACCTGCATCAGGGAACGCCCCGGCTGGCCGCTGTAACCCAAGCAGTCTCCACATGTTACAGCCACTTAGATTTTAACCTGACTACTTTATTAGAGACGTGAAGCTCAGTATGAGGTGCCCTAGGGCTGCACAGATGGGTTCTGCTTGTTTCCTGTTCTCACTGTTATTGTGAATAGATACTAAAAGGTTCTCATCGCTTTTATCTGGTTAATTTACTTTGAACTGTCCCTGGCAATCATAGCCTGCCTCACATTTCTCAGCATTTTGCAAACACCAAGCTGCACAATCCAAATGTGTGTTTTGAGCTTTATTCGTTTTTTTTTGTTTTTTTATTACTGGAAGAGCCTTAATTCTTAAAGGGATCTCATTCTGAGAGAGGCTGGTTTTTAGGAAACTGTAGGCACAATCCTTACCGAAATAAGCTGCTCAGGAGTAGTTCTGAGGTTCAGTTGATAGGAGAGAAGAAAATTAAGATTGCTGTTGTTCTTTGGTGTGTTCAGACACCCTTTAGATTAGAGGTCAACTGCAGGAAAATCTATGATTGTATGCTGGCTGCCATTATTCATGTAGCTGGGCAGCAGACCAGGCTAAAAGATGACGCTCTTACAGGAGAATCTGAAGAGAAGATACTTTTAAACAAATGTGGAATCATTTATCCTTTCTTGTGGAAGGGCCAGGTCTTCCAAAATACATGTGCTATGAATGGGTGCACCAGTACAGAAAATTATGATGAATTCTCTCAAAGTCTCCCACACAAGAAAGCACCACTTCACTAGAACAGTTTTTATTTCATGTACTGGTGTCCAGTTTCCTAGCCAGACAATAGTTTAACACAGATGTTAATGTCCTGCTGCATTGGGATTTTAAAGAAATCCCTTAGAACAGATCAGTGTAACTTCCGATTTCAATTGCATGACCAAAAACCTGAGGTTAAAGAAATTATTTAGCTACAAGACATAATTTTTAGTCCATTTTCTTATTCTCTTCCCCCTTATCACTCCCTTATTTCTCTTATTTTATTTTTTTTTTCTCTGCCACAGTCCCATTTGAGGCTTTCTTGATTGTGTAGCAGTTCATTGTAAGTGCATCACTTCAGAGTGGAAGCTTGCAGGCTCCTTTTTTCATATGAGCATAGGCTTTGTTAATCACATGCTGGTTTAGGAAAACACTGCATGATATCTTTGAACCCTACACTCCTTCTTGACAGCCAGGCTAGCAAATGTCATTGACTGTGTGATGTACAAGAAGGGATTCAATTGTAAGTAAATTGTCAAAGTGGCTAACCTTGCCCGCACCCAATTGTCAGGACCGTGATTCAGTTTTTCTGTCAACATCGGCTAAGGGTAACCCGGTCAGCCTTATGTTTCTGCAGTGAAGCAGCCTGAGGAGTTGTGCTTTTCAGCTTATCACATTTTATTAACCTCAACTTACTGTTGTTATAATCAATTGTACCCACTTCAAATTCTTCTGTTGCCCCCAAATTGACAGATCATGTAGGTCCACAAGTGTGGATTTTCTGAAGCACTGAAACCTCTTGTAGGGATGCTGGACTGGTTTGGTACCATATTTATTTCTGTTTAGTTAGATCAACTCACCATTTTGGCTCAAGATTACCTCTCTATTAATATCACTTGGCAAAAATAATGTGGAAGAATTCAAGTTAAAACAAAGATTTCAAGGGTTTTCTGCAATATTTCCAATGTTAAGGTAGAAAGTAAGGGAAAACCATTGCTATTGTCTTCCATCCCCTTGCTTTTATTTCAAAACAGATTTTAATCACACCAATTAATATAAATAAGACATAAGGACATTCTGATACCATGATGTTTCCTCTGTTCTTTTAAGAAAAGAACATAGTTAAATTGCTTAAAGCAGTGATTAAGACATCAGAATATTTTTGAATGTTCATCTCATTCTTTCACAAGGGTTTGAACACATTTAATGGTCCTGTTTTTTTAATGCACTGTAGATGACAAATGATTTTTTTAAAATGGCTCGATAACATGTATCCTATGAAGTGCCATATATAAATGGAGATAGGGTATAATTTCAATTAAAAATATGTCTGAAAGATGTTTGTCTGGTTTCCTAGTCAAAGTCCTATCTCCAGAAGTAACTTCCCTTGCTTGGAAAAAAACATATTATACCTTCTTTATTTGAACTTGTGAAATGTGTTGACATTGTACTGTTGTGGGGCTTGAGGGAAGAGGGGGAAGCTTTTGGTGCGACTATCAGAATTGAACAACTGTATATGGCTATATTGAGATAATGGTGTAAAAGGAAAACTGGCTGAATGAGTTTCAAAATGTGTTATTTCTTCATTATCTAGCACTTTATAATTAACTGTTCTTTTTTTATTATTTCAGGAAGCTGCCACTTTTGCTAGAGAGCAAGGCTTTGAGGTGAGTTAACCCACAATTGCACACTAAACAGATCCTAAAGGTTTTTTTCTTGCTGATAATGAAGTTCTTTTGGACAATGATTGATGTGCTATTATACTCTCCAAGCCTCGCAGCGGTTGCCATGGAAACTTGGCAGTCGTCATGGTTTCTTTGTTCTGCCAGCTCAGTGTTATGACGCACTCTGCTAGGTCTGCACCCAACATCGCCTACAGATGTTATTTATTGAATTTTGAAAAGCCTCTTGGGAAGCCGAGAGGTTGGGCACGGTTTCAAGCTGCCTCTGCAGATATGGGACCTGTCAGTTTGTTCAGTTAAAAAGCTACCTCATTAGCTGCATTACACTCCAGAAGGATTCACTGCTAAAGCAGTGGTGAAGCAAGACTAAATAGTGAAATATAACACCGCTTAAATAACTTAAACCCTGCCATATGTGGATTATCATTATGCAAATGCACTTTAGAAAGGTTGTATATAAAATTGTTAGGTACTGATTAATGTAAACCGTGCTTCTACAAGCAGCTGCTTTTGGAAAAGGTAGTGTGGAAATTGTGTTTCAAAACATATTCGAGTTGGTGTTTTCCATCTGAGCTCTAAAAATGTCTGATCCTCTACTTTCTTGAAGTATACTGTTGATTTTACAGTGATTTTCAGAGCTTTTGATTTCATCTTCTCAAGGCATTTATTTGACTAGTACCTCCCATTGGCTACATTCAGATAGCTTAATCTGGAGAGCCATCAGCTATTGGTCTCTAACACTGAATTCAAACAGGCAGGTTTTAAATACTATAATTAATGTGACAAGGCTTGTGCTAATTTTGCAGATAGTAAGTGATCTTACTGAAATCTAAATTGCAGAACCGAACACACATAAATCCTTTTACATGTTGTTTTTTTCACGGGAATAAGACCCACCTTAATTGATTTGTTTGCAGTGTAAAAGAATAGAGAGGAGTTTGACTGCTCAACACCCATTTTGCATAAATAATAGAAGCCGCGCAATTCAAACCACATCTCTTTAAGAATGTGCCACTTCTGTGTGTGGATGGTTGCATATGAAAAAAGAGGGAGAGACTGACAGCTTTTGTTCTACAATTTAGATTTCTTTAAAACCATACACACCAGGTACATCAATGCCATCACTGTTTTAGCTATTAAAACAGTGATTTTAGCTATTTTATGTTTCCCAAATTCACGTGGCTGCTTTGTAGAAATCAAGACTTTTTATCACTGTCAATTTTCATTTGTATAATCTGTATTGTTAAGCATAAAAATACACTTCGAGTTTATGCTAGCGTATGAATTTCACAGATGCCTCCAAAATATGAAGCATAAGAAATTATTGGTACCCTCTGGTAGCTAGACAATAAAAAGAAAGGAAGTAGTGTATTAAGTCTACCCATTCTATATTTTTATTGCCCCCTTGAGCTAAAGACTTTGAATGTGCCTGGTTTAAATTCAGCTCTAGTGACAAACTGCTTTTGCTGGTGTCTGCTAACTACCATCATATTAACCTTTCCATTAGTGCTTGCTTAGAGATTTTAGCACAGTTCCTCCTGAACATCCTAAATCTGCCACATTTGATTACAGCATATCAGTAAAGTGCACAATGATTATGATCTTATCTCTTATTACTCCCTTGCTTGGCAACGACTCACATGTCAAGTTTGCTGACAGAGATGAGTAAAACTTGATAAGTATCCACAGTTTTGTTTTCCTATTGTGCTGTGGAGGCAAAAAAAAA
The DNA here is from genome assembly GCA_013400915.1 of Pardalotus punctatus. Lineage (NCBI taxonomy): Eukaryota > Metazoa > Chordata > Aves > Passeriformes > Pardalotidae > Pardalotus > Pardalotus punctatus. The sequence goes on along the minus strand of VZTX01007314.1, from coordinate 610,004 downwards.
AAATATCAAAAAATCACACTGATAATAAAGTATCTTATGGAAAACTCAAAGAGCTTCAATTAGTCTTTCAATTAAAACCAAAAACTAATTCCAGCAACTCTCAAAAGCTTGATTTTTATATTGGGAATAGAAAACTGGTAAAGCATTGCAAATTAAAGGAAAGGACTTGATTGACCAGGGCAAAAATCAAGAGGATGCCTATCATGGAAGTGATTAAAAGTTGCTGGTGGCTGCATTTGAATTGCCACCTGGAAAGACTTTCACTTTTTAATCAGAAATTTTTTAGCACAGAGAATCAATTGTGACTAGCTTGTTTGTTTGTGAGTTTTTGTTCTACCTCACAGTAATTTCAACAGTTTTGTGTACTAACTTCGTCTGTTAAACACGGAATGAGTTAAATAGATCTGAAACAGTTTTTGAAAATAGAGAAGTTACAATCAAGGGAATTTCAGGAAAATACACACCTTTTCTGAAGTAATAAAACTTTGTTATTGGTAGGAGAAAACACCTCCATGAATCAAATCGGTTTTTTCCTTTGTAGGGGAAATTCCATTCGAGGGAATTGTAATTTTTATGTTTCACCATTCGCATGGTTAGTTTTCCATTGTACTTTGCTGAAATACAAGGTATTTTCATAAAATCAGTCACAATATTTGAAGACCCTTATTTTCTTCACTTTATCCCCTGACCAGCACTTATCTGTAATAATCAAAAGTAGAACATTACTTCTAATGTTGTCTCTTCCTAGAGAGCATCCCTGGGGGACTGGGGATTAATTTTTTGTGAATTTCATGTACTGTGACATTTGAAAAAAAAAAAAAATATATATATATACACACACACACAGTGTATATACATACATACATATATATATATATACACGCTGTGTATATATACATACACTGTATATATATACTGTATATTTTAATGATATTTCTAATAAATTTCAAATAACAAAGGTTTTTCAGGTTTTGCTTTTACAAAAAGATAACTTTCTGCTTCTTCTGTGTAGAAATAGAGAAAACAAAATACTACTTTAACATAAAATTTAGGGCTCAATTCTGTCTCTCAACCCAATAAGTAAACTGAAATAAATGGAACAGTAAATATCTAAGGGGTTAGTAGCAGCTGCCATGGAAAATAACTTTTCTTGTTAGACACCTCCTCTAAGTACATATTCATTGGACAACCATGTTACAGAAAGTTTTGTTACACTGGACCAGATTTAGGTCTTCAAGTTAACGAGGTACACTGCACAAGCCCCCTGTTTTCAGTGGATTTATGCTTGTTTAGGTCAGGGCTATGGTAGGCCCAGCTGCTGGGTATCTGTTCAGGGGTGGGAATCAGAAGACGCGGTTTGGATCTAACTGGGTGCAGTTTTTCACATGCCTTTGTCTGATCCTGGGATATCTGATACGCTTGCTTCACATGCAGATATCCTGCTCATTTGCTGGAATGAATGCCACATAGAGGTTTTTCAGGTGCGGCATCAACAGGCAAATCATGCTTTAGTGAGATTTGTATGTCAGCTTTGTTAAATCAAATTCAAGTATATAACTGGATATGTGGGAATATCCTGTGAATTCAGGGTGTGTATAGAGGCTTTAGGAGCACAGAGCGGTGCACTCTTACCATTCAGCCATGCCTGTAGGCACAGGACATGTAAGAAGGACTCAGTAAGTGGGCAGGTGCAAGTCACTGCGAAACAAATATTATACATTTCAGCTATTTATTCTGAACAGAAATAGGAGATAACAACATTTTGTGATGTTTGCCTGACAATGATATAAGGGGCATGGTACCTCTGCAGTCTTAAGCTATAAATATTCACATATTGTAAAATGTCACAGTTGTACCTTCAAAACATTGATGTTGAAACTCTGTTTTATTCTTTTCCTTTGAGAAAAAGTAGTACAGGAAGCAATGGTGGCTAAAAATGGTCAAGTTAGTTTCCACAGAAGACACTATTCAGTTACTTTTAAAGTCTGCAAAATCAAACAGAAGTCTCCAAACCACTCTGTTTTGAAATTTCTGCTTTTTTTAAAAAATCACCTTTTTGCCCTAAATACTTTCCTTCTACTGTTACATGCTTATGATATAGTTAATTCTTCCTGAAAATGTACATGCTTTTTACATTATTTACCTGTCTTTTATTTCATCCTTTACCATCATTCTTCACTAATCTCTTTCCTCAGGGTCCTCTTTTCTTCATCTAAGTTAATCTTTATTCTTCCTTAAGATGAAGAAATCATCTCTTGATCATGCCATTTTCTGCTATTATAACTCCATCATTTTTCTTTTAAAAGTCACAGTGCATGTAAATATGTTGTACAAATATTTTCAAGCTCTTTGATTTCTGTGCCTGCTTTACTCCACTGAAATTGTACCTAATAAAGTCACTAGTAGCAACTTCCTACTTAGCAAAAACTAAACACCTCTCCCCTGTTTCCTTTGATCTTCATGATGCTTTACTGCAGTTTCTAGTTTGTAGATCTCTTAATTACCAAGGCCTGAAGTAGTTCAGAATTTAGGTTAACCTTTGTATGGTAAGCCTTTGGTAAGCCTACATATTACCAAACTGGAGGGCTGTATTCTCCATCCATCCCATATTCAACATCTTTTGCTGACAGCTGATACCTGCTGTTCATAAACCTCTTAAAAAACATTTCAAAACAGCAGAGCAGCAATTTCAGTTTTTTTCTCTGGCATCTTTAAGGGACTCGTTGCATTCTGAGAATTAGTGGTAAAATGGCCCCTGTTACTGTCCTCTGTTCCTCTCTGCTAGCAGACATTGCCTTCTAAAAGCTTTATTAACTATCTAAGCAGGAGGAAGGAACAAATAACACAAGTGAGAGTATCATATATGGAAATGAAAAGTATGAGGGAATTTAAAAAGAAGAGACCAGTAAGTGAAGGGAAACTATTTTCATGTTTGCCAAATGTGTATAAATCAATGGGTTCACTGACTACCTGAGTTAGGGAAGAAATTAGAGGGAGGCTAGAAGAGTTGCAGGTAATTTTCACATAAAGGGGTGCTGGTAAATACATAACCCAGGCATAATCTGTCTGTGATAGTAACAGTGTTAAAAAATGAGTTTGGATTCATAACAAACAGTACACAAAGCAGTGCAGAAAGTATTATTATGCTTTCATATATTCAAGGCTAGGCACTCCTTGTGCCTTGTACAAAGAGGAGACTGGGGAAAAAATACAGTATTATTTAACACAGATATGAACAAAGTGGGACACAGTAGATAGCCCAGAGAATAATTACAGTCATACTTACTTTTCCTAACATTGGAAAAATAAAAGAAAAAAAAGAAAAAAATATAAATTATGGCAAGAAATAGATTACATATACCAAAGTTAATTTGTAGAACTTACTGACTTAAGAGAAATCTAAGAACAAAAGTTTCCCATGTAGCATTATAAAAGGGTTTGATACTAATGGAAAACACAGAAATACCTATTATAGATTGGATCGAAAACTAAGTCGATTAGAAATTGAAACCATTGTGTTTCAGATCGTAGGGCAACTGTGAGACTAGCAACTGTAATATTCTGATTTGTTGTGTTGTTAGAGTTTGCTGCATTAATTTAAACATTCCAAGGTGTCAAAGACACTGCATGAATGAAAGGTTTGGTTCAGTATGCCAGTTTCTGCGTTCCTAGCTACATGCAGTGAAGTACAACACCCATTTAAAGCAAAGAGTTCTGAAACTTTTGCAGCTTAGCCTTACTTCAGGAAATTGGTGATGTTCTGTGCCCCACTGAATATACCTTTTTCCCTTTGCTTCCCTGCATCTCAATTATGCAACCAGCTAGTGGGACCTGGGCTGCACACCTTCTCAGGTGCTACAGAGTACAGTTTGCTTGATGGGACCAGTTACCGTAGGGAAGTTAGAGAAAGTATTTGTAATCCTGCTGAAGACAGAGATATTATAATAGGCTAAAACCTGGCTAAATTGGATGAAAATCATGCTCAAAGTTCATCCAAAGTATTCTCTTACCAATTTTATTTTTAATTTTGTGATAGGTATAGTTAGAATCCACTCAGCAGCAAAGAAACCCACTAATTGCTCATTAAGAAATGCTTTGTAATTCCTTTGCTAGTTTTGCAGTGGTTGGAGTAGCTGAACTATCATTATCAAGATTAAAAACAATGGTCTCATAGTACTACATAAACCCTTTGGAGAATGAAGTATTCCTCCTTTTAAAAATCTGCCTCTACCGACAGTAAAAGTCTGTTTTATACCTAGCTGTAAGAAAATAAATCTTTGATCTGCTAATAAAGTTCTCACCACTCTAGTATGCTGTAACAAGAATTTTCTTTTTCTCTCTTAATAGACTGAAGACATTAAAGAGATAGCCCGGAAGACACAAGCCCTGCCGAAGGTGAACACTAAAAGGCAGCGAATCGTAGTCTTTACCCAGGGCAAAGATGACACTATATTGGCTACAGGTATATTTTTCAAATCTCCATTTTCACTTACAGCAAATATTCCAACTAATCAATTGCAAGTTGTAGTTTTACAAATTTTAACTCTTAAATGGTAGACAGAGCATTTGCCTTTTGATGCTACTCCATGTTTCTCACCTTTCATGCTTTTAATGGTTTTGAGAGTCTGAATTTAAGAAGTTATTATTTCACAAGAATGCCTGGGAATTTAGTTCTGAACATTTTTATAACATAGATCTAAAATATTGATCCACTTGGTTTTACTCAGATTTTTATGACTTGAGATTTTATCTGTGTAGCCGTCTTTGCTGCAAACAAGAATACACTGTGCCTGCTGAGAACAGCTGTGCAACAGTCTAGTATATTTAAACATTTGCGAAGAGGAGGAAGTGAAATCCTGTACTAAGTGAATTTCCAGGCTTTTTTGCTTTGAGCAGAAAGTCTCACTTTAGCTTTTCTCAGCCGTCTGCTCTTCAATTCTCAAAGGAGTATGTGGGAAAAAGGTGTTCTAGCAGGGATACAAGTAGTTTCTGCTGTCTGAATTGGTGATGTACGACGTACAGATTAAGCATTATAAACACGACTGCCTACCTTTTGACAGTCTCTTTAATTCTGTCCACCTATGCTTCTAGACTAAATAAAACTATTAAAAACATGTGCTGTGGCGAGCCATTTTAGTAGTTCATTACTTCACAAGATAAGTTATTAGTCTGGGCTGAATTCCTCCTTTGGAAATCAAGTGAAGTAGAGGAAGTTTTGCACCTGAGGGACTGGTGCTTACTCATACGATATTTGCCTCAAAATCAGAATTGGCTTCAGACTGTGGCTTCAGGGCTAGGCACTAAGCAGGTATGTCACTACTGTATAGATCATTCCTAGCAGCAGTTTGAATGATTTCTCCAATAGTTTGCTGCTTCCTCTATTTTGTTAGCTACAAACTGTTTTAAAGGAAATAGAAAGCAGTCATTGAGAGCTGGGTGTGTGTATCTCACTGAATGATGATGGAAGCGTTCCTTCCGGAAAGTTACTGCCTAATGTGAATGGCCCATGTGGAGTATTGTACATTGACTGAAAAATAGCACTATAAAAATGTTTTTATACATGAGCTAGTAATAATGTAGTAAACCTAAATCTTATATGTAACCCTCCTGTGCTCTTATTTAATTTTCAGAGTACTTTTTTCATTCTTCAAACTGGAGTTGTTAACAAATCCATTAATCCCTTCTTTGATATTTTTACAACCGGGAGCTTATTTGAGGACTGACACTTGCTAATCTTAGCTGTTTGTTCGCTATGAAATGAACTTAAATTAGAGAATGCACTTTATATGCATGATAAATGTGAGATGGATAGAGACTGTATGCAATGGTGTCAGCTACAAAAGCAAACATGATAAATGTTAAGGCAGTTTTGAGCCGTGGGATAAGCTATTCAGTGCACAGGCATAGCTGAATCTCTTTGCTATGTTGTTATTCATGGCAGCCAAATAAATGTCAATAATAAAAGAGAATTAAAGATTTTCATTTCCCAGAGGCAGTCCTCTAATACAGCTTGATCTTTCATTTCATTTGTAATTCGTTCTCATGTCAGGATGCAATCATTCGCCAGGCTCTGTGTGTCATGTTAAGTCATTTAATAATGATTAAGAACATAAAAATGTTTGGCCTGTGGGGCAATTCTCGAAAGAGATACCAATTTGTTATTGTTTTTCCCCTTTCCCCCCCCTTTGGTGTGGACCATCTTTTTCCCACCTCCTCACGTTAAAATAATAATGAAAGAAGGAAAATGTGTCCCTTAATTTAGCATATGATGATAGCACAGAATGGCATAGAGTGCTGCTAACACACTTATTTCGGAGCTAACTAGGTCTAGGTTTCAAACCTGCAGTGGAAAGTATAAAAGTTTCTAAATGATCTTTAAAAGAATTACTACATTTAAGAGTTACCAGTATAAAATTATTTTCTTTTTTCTAATGCAGGGGAGTATGGTTTTTGAAAAAGCAAGCTGTGTGTACTTGTTTATCTTGCCTTTCTGAGGAAACGGTGAAGTCTCAAAGAGCTTGTGCCTAGATTAAAATAGTATTTCCAAAGTCAGCTATGGATTTGGGTATGCTTGTTCATACTTCCTGCTTTATATTTTGTCCAGGTTAATAATAATAAGAACAACATGTGTATTATGTTGAACAACATATTTATACAGAGAGACCTTGATAGATTGCAGAGAGACCTTGGCAAATTAGAGAAATGGGCAATCACCATCCATATGAAGTTTAACAAGGGCAAGTGCTGGATTCTACACCTGGAGTGGGGCAGCCCTGGCTGTGTGTACAGACTGGGGAAGGAGAGGCTGGAGAGAAGGGAAACTGGAACTGGGGATCCTTGCCAAGGGCAAGGTGGATAAGAGGCAGCAGTGCCCTGGCAACCAGGAAGGCCAAGCGTGTCCGGCGCAGATCAGGCTGCACTCTGTGAAGAGGCACGGCCGTATGGCCACCCCCATCCTCCTGTGCTTTCCCCCTGCCCCCATGCATGGCAAAATGAGACAGGCAGCACGGGGGCTGTGAGAACATCCTTCACAGAGCTCTGTTTGCCCTGTCTAAGGCTCTGTGAAGGATGTTCCAAGACAAGGCAGCCGTGGGGCTGTGTTACAAGAGGAAGGCACACCTCTTTGAAGAGTTATGTGTAGATTGAATGAGGATCGGGTTGTGGAAATAATGAGGGGACATACTTGGATGCAGTTCTGTCTGGAAGGAGAAGGAAGTAAGATTCCTTCCAAAAAGGGATTGTTGCAGATTGCCAGGCCATTCATGAAGGGGCACAGAATGATTGATACATGCTGGAGATTTGACATAGACTTTCTAGGGCTGGAGTGGGGCAGCCCTGGCTGTGTGTACAGACTGTACAGCTAGTCATTAGAGGGGGAGAGGACTGTGGCAACAGTTCTTGATTCCTGGACTTTCCAGAAAATGGAAGTATCAACAGGCAATTTGAAGAGCAGAGCACAGGGCAGAAAGGCACAGCTTATTACGAAAAGGAAAGACTGACCAAACAGTTTGGAGAATATAGTTCTTGCAGATGAGAGAGAGGGAGCTTAGACTGAGACAGCAGAAAAAACATCTTCCTCCAAGACCTAGCCTAGCCATACTGCAAAGACGTTTAGTCATCTTATGAATTGCTGCAATTTATACAGCATTGTTTTAATGCCAACCAAAAACACTGGTTGCTCACCTCAAACAGACCACAATCTGTAGGCACTCAGGTATGGATTGACAGCTTAGAAGTCCATATAGTTGGAGCAGATTATGGAAACAGTGAGAAGCAAAAACTGCATCAGCAGTCTCAGTCTAAGCCATTCCCATTTGTCAGTCCACTTTCTTTGGCTGTCGAAATTATTTGTGTTTTCAGAGGAGAAATTTCTCTGTCTTTATCATGGAGCGCATTGGGTCTTTCTGCTGTCTGTTCATATCTGCTCCGTCACAGTACTCCAGCCCCAAGGCCCCTTTTCTCTCCCCTTCCTTCCTGTTCTCTGTCAGTAGGAATAATTGCAAGGAAGAGGCAAGCTCAAATTCAAGCTGAGTGTGATCAGTGTGTTTTAGAGGAAAAGAAAGGAGTGTTTAGGATTGGCATACAAGAGCTGTGGCAGATGAAGTGTTGCCTAAATTAACTGTCACCTTCTACTAAGATTCCAGTGAGCACAAGCAAATTATTGTGGTGTGAGGTTTTCCTCTCCATGTCATAGAATCATAAAATGGTTTGGGTTGGAAGGAACCTTTAAAGGTCATCTAGTCCTACTTCCCCACAATGAGAAGGGACATCTTCAACTAGAACAAGTTGCTCGAAGCTCTGTCCAGCCTGACCTTGAATGTTTCCAGGAGTGGGAACATCTGCAACCTCTCTGGGCAACCATTTTTTGGTGATGTCAAATTTTATCTTTTTACTGAAAAACTTGAAGGTGTTGGACCTTCTCAGTGACCTTAAGAATGAGCACGGACAAAAAGATTGTAATTTTTTCTGGCATTGGGCCCTAACGTGACTGAATTTTGATAAAATTCTGTTGGAAAAACAGCCTGTGAAAGACACCTGCGACAAAACCTTTCAGCACAAAGGATTATGCTTTGGGAAAGAGACTGATAACTGAAAATGGGATTCATGGTCTTGCTCAAAAAATGTATATTTGAGGAACAGTGTTGGGTTAATTTCTTGTGTGGGTGCTCCCATCCATCCTGGGAATTACTTGGCTATGAAGACTCCGGTCCCGCTTGTTCCATCATATCCGTCTTACCAGGCCTAAGATGCTGGATTTGACTGAGTTTTGAGGTTTGACTAAGCTTATAGGATACATTTCACAAATCAAGACATTTTTCTGGAACCACAAGAAATACATAAGCAGAGAGAGCAGGGAAAGTTAATGAATACCTACAATCTCCTGGTTTCAGCAGCTGGAGCTTTTAAGAAATGCAGCAAAAATCACAAGCTCTGGCAGGAGCATACATGTCATATCTGTACGTGTGCTCTAATGTTTGTCAGAATCAAATGCAGTGAAAGCTATCCCTTTTACAGAGTTGCTCATAACAGTTTTAAACAAATTGCTTTTAGTCAGATACATTTTATGACTGGTCTTGGCCCAAAGGGAAATCTTCAGAAAGTCTGAGCAAAATCAGTTCAGCAATGGAAAATGCCTTTATATTGAAATATTTGCATAATTCAAGAACAGCTGAAACTACAAACTTTAAACTTGGCTTGTTTTATAGCTTTAATAGAGGAAAGAAAAACAATCCAAATTTAAAGAAAATCACTTCAGCATTTTTCAAGTTACAAATGATGAAATCTGGCATATTCAGGGGTGAACACAGAATTTTCCGTTCTTTTTTCTCCCAATGTTTTCAGGACCACCTCTATTTAAGGGCATGTTTATAATAACCTCATTTGCTAGAATATGGCAGTAAAAATGGATTTTTCTAAGGATTCAAGCATTAAAGCCAGTTCAGGTCAGGCTTACTAACCACTTAAATCTTCATTTTTTTGGGACACATTACTTGAGGTATTTCAGGGAATCTATTAGCAGTGCTGGCAAGTATGGTAAAAAGAGAGGTTCATCCTAAAACTTCATTAATGCACCTACAACATAGTGCATACAGAAAGAGTTTTGTAGATTTCTATGTGTCATCATTGTTGTTTTATCTATTCCATAAATTAAACAGCCTGTGCAGTTTAGCCAAGTTAATATAGAACTACAAGCTCTGTATGAAGTTACAAGTTACAATCGAACTTGCAATGTTACCAAATTTTAGAGCCTGCCTACCAGGCTTTTGATATTGAAGACATACTAGGAATTTGCCTCTGTATGCTATCTGAAACAAAAAACTGAGTTAAATGGGTGTTGGTGTCACCCAGTACAGCCATTCTTATGGTAATATATGCAGATATATTGATAAATTAAAAGTTACTATGTTTCAATAGAGCTAAAACCTAATCTAAATTAAAAGAATGACAAATGATAGTATGTTTTATGAATTACAAAACTCATTTTACCTTGTAAGGATATGTTTGATCTTAAGTATTTTAGGATATTTTTTTTAAACCATTTTTTTAAGAGGGGTTATCCCAGTTGTGGAAATGGGAGATTTTAAATCATAATAGCACAATGGTGTATGCTTTTTTAGGGGAATAAAGAGGGCTGATGTTCAAGCGTACAACTCACTCTCAACAGGGGTCAGTAGGTTTTCTTTGTCAGGTTGTGGTGCAATCACAGACCAACATGTTACCTTGTAAGCCTATCTATAAAACACAGAAGTATTTATTACTATTGACACTGCTGACATTTTATGGTGGCTCTATTTGCAGCTCCTCTTTCTGTAAGTTGCTGAATATAGTGTGTTCCTCTTTAAGAAGCAAGGCGGAGTTTTTTCCTTGCTTACAGCTTTCATGCTTGGCTTTCCAGACAGGAAAACCTTGACTAGCCCTTTTTTTGATCAGCTAGGCTTCATATGCATTTATACAAACCAGAGTAGTGCCTTGGACCCAGGGAAGGAGTAGCTGAGTTTTACTACCATGTGCTCTTTTTTTCACACAATTACACACTTTCACTCTTCCCTGTCCATTTATATTTACAAATAGAAAGAAAAGTTTCAAAAACAAAAGTGGATTTAGAAAAAAAGGAAATTTTAGTCTCCTAATGGTTTAACAAGTGAGCCAGAAAGCCCAAAACAATCCGTTTATTTGTGTCTTAGAAAACCACAAAATCTAAATTAATAATTAACATGTGTTGATAGGGATTAATGAATAGCAAAGCTGGTAATACCTTTTTGTAACTGAGACCATTCATGCTTTTATGCTGCATGGGAGTGGAAGACTGGGCATTTTATTAGACAGCTGAAATACATTATTAAAATCTAAATTCCTGGATACAGGTATCTTGTCTAGACTTAAAAGTGTATCAGCTGTTACATCTGAGAATGCATCTGTGTATGTGTGTATATGTGTATTTACACATGTGTAAATAGGCACATGTATGTGTTTCAGTGATTTCATATTGATTTAAGACAAGAATGTCTTTTCTAGTCTACTGTGTTAATACAGCAGTTTAGCCCAGAAATTGGGAGTGAAGCTGGGAAATCCCCTTTTCATGTATAATCACTAGTAGAAGGTAATATTGAAGGCAAAACTGTATCTCTTATCAAACCTAGCTCAAATTTCAGATGCTACAATGAATTTACATTCTGGAATTCTGAGGAAAAATTGCCTCTTTAAGATGTGGAAAAATGCATGTTTGTTAAAGGGACAATAAATATGGGTCCCTACTCCATTCCTTAGAACTAAGCTATTTTTCATATTACACAGATGAATTTCTGTATTTGTTTCTCAGATACATAGATTTAGGAATGGTTTTTATACTGTAATTCTAAAAAGGATTCTTGGAGACATAATATTAATAGACAAACGCGCTGCTTAGGTAGTAGATATTATATGAAATTGGAGTGGCAATATAGTGTGAAAGAGTGGAAGCAGAGCAGAGGCAGACCACAGGTCTGTCTCCAGCGTGATGTTTGCAACAGTGTACGGCAGTGGGTAATTGTAAAAGAGGATAAAACCAGAGCAAATCTAGAGTGATTGTTCCGTGTTACACTCCAGCAAAATGTATCTTGGGGATTTGTGAACTAGAGGTGTTGTCTTTGTGCTTAATAGGCCAAAATAGGATTTTATTTTACATAATGTCTTGGGATAATGAGTGTCACAGAGTCTGTGTTATATAAAGAAATGCATCCCCTTGTTTGTTTGGATTCAGGCACTTAAGAATGTTCCTGGCTATCTCCAATTGCTCCTTTGCACTGCCAGTCCATAATCATTTACTTTTGATTTTGCAGAACTCTTGCGTATCTCTGCTGCACTGGTCTTTTTTCCTGACTCTTTTCTTATTCTGTTTACTTGTTCTGTGTTTGATCCATAATTCTGACACTCTGGGCCACCCTTCATTGTACCTTTTTTCAGGTCTGCTTACTCTTTGTGACTGAGCAACCAAAATGTTCAACTTGCAAGTTCCTGAGAAATCTACAGAGTGGTTTAATTTTGTTGTTTTTTTTGTTCTGTATTCCTCTCTTAATAATTCCTAACAGTTTACTTGCTTTTCTGGATGCTACTGATGATTGATCTGACATTTTCATAGAATTATCTGTCGTAGCTTCATATTTTCTTTGGGGTGTGATAATTTGTGGTTTAGAGCCCATTGTGTATTTAAAGCTAGAATTGTTTTTTAAATGGGCACCTTTTTTACATTGATTGACAAAGAATTTTATAGTCCATCAATTTTGCCATTCTTCACACTCAACTTTTCTTTTTACTATCCCAAATGAATCAAAATGTCTCACAAGAAGATGGTACACACTACACTGGAGAGCTCCCTCAGAAATGGTGTGTATAGCCAGGATATGGTACTGCAGAGCAGGTACACACAGTTAGCATTGAAACTGGACTTAGGCAGGGGGGTTTTGGTAAGGCCACCTCTTAAACCACTTGAAGCCTGTCTTGCTTGACTCTGGAGAGCAAAATTGAATGAATTTACAGTAAGATACTGATTCAGGTGCCATTAAATGCCAAAAAGATATTCTTGTTCTGGAAAGAATGTTCCTGTACACTGAAGTAGGGTTTTTTTTTAAGAAATGAGGCTTTCCCTTTGATATTATTCCTCAGTTACAGCACCCACACAGAATTAATTTATTGTAAATTTCTGGTGTCTCCTGTAATGGCTGCATTACTTAAAAACTGGTATCATTTTACTTGTGATCTGAGTGCGTTGTGAGGTATTTTTTCGGAAAAATGTGATATCAGTACATTATTAATCTGGTGGCTCAAACCATGAAGCATCAGAACTGCCTACCACCAATCTTGAGAAGGAGAGAATGGTGGTAGTTAAACCTTGTGGTTACCAAGGCAGGCCCCTGCTCATCTGAGCAGTCATGGAAGGAATGAGGGTTCAGCTTACCCATTCTATGGCTCCGTTGTCCTCAGAGCACAAGATTCTGACACTTGGCTCCATGGCAGTTCTGAACGGAGAGAAAAATGATGGCTTCTCCTAGGACATACATACCCATCCCTTACTGTTCACCCCACCCTGCCAGCACTTCTCCCCCCACATGGGGCAGTTCCTAGTCTGCACAGACTGACAGACAGCTGCCTGCTGAGCACTCTGGACCAGCTCCTCTCAGTGTTCAGACAAGTGCCAGTGCCAGGATGGGAGGAGAGCATGCAGCATTTGCCATGGAAGGAGACAAGGGTGAGGCTCCATATCTGCAAACCGGCTGAAGCTGCCATGGACACTCACTTTGAGGCATAAAGCATGGTGTTTTGTTTTGAACTTCCGTCTAGCAGTGAAGACTGTAGTTCCAAAGTTGGGATAGAAGCAGTTTCAACATTAGCTGTTAATGCTGTAGAATGATGTCTGCAAAGCCAAGAGCAAAGAAAAAAGGGACAGAGCCACAGAGAGACAATCAGAAGGGAAACAATCTCTTTAACATCTCATATGCTGAAAACCACCAATTTTATTATAGAACTCCACTAAATAATGGTGAAACAGCAGAGTGAGTAATTGGGAAGCATTGGGAGTGGAACAACGTTCCAAATTTAAATTGGGCTTTTCACATATACATGTAATTGATACAAGTTTGTCAAGGTTATCCTTGTTTTCTGAAAATGACACCTACCCCTCTCTATGTACACCAAACAGGGAACTCTGGTGACTTTCAGTTTTTTCACAATTGTTTCTACATCCTACAGTGTTATGTCAGTCTAATTATATCCTTCTGACTTCTTGAAAAAACTCAAGAAAATTCAAAACTAGTGTTCTGTTTCATAGAAAATAATAATCCTAGACACTTTTAATTAAATCTGTTCTTTAAGATTAAAGTTCATCATTGCCCTTTTCTGTGCATTCATTCAATGTTCCTGCAATATTCAATATTGGACACTAGCCATTTGTCATTAAAAGTGTATGCTTTAACAAGTTGAAATCTGAAACCTGTGCTTTAAAGGTTTACAGTGCATACACTTCTGACCTCCCAACATTTAGGGTCAAATCATAATAACAGGATGGCTACTTTATGAAATTAATCAGATAGTGGGGTTTTTTTACCAATAATTTTAAAGAAATATATTTTCTCCATATCCTCATTTGGTGTGGTTATTTTTTTCATTGTAAGAAATTAAATGTATGGCTTGTTCAGCAGGTTTCATAATAGATCAATAATTTGTTGGCTTAACTTTTTTTCCTGTGGAGATGTGGGCAGATCAATGTCTGTAGTGCCCTAGGTCAGGATCAATAGTTTTAATAAAACTTCCTTCTTTTTATTTGTTTTTTTGTTTTTTTGTTTTGGGATTGTTGTGGGTTTTTTTGTTTTGCCTTTGTACCATTTTGCTTTTATTAATGAGCTTTTCCTTTCGTTTCAGACCATTAATGGTTTTCAGATAATGTCATATTGCCCAAGGTCAAGGCCAGTTTGAACTTAAAACTCTACTTATCAATGTTTAAATCCAATGGATAGGCTTACATGTGTTCAAAGACATAAGAGTTTGAATCAGTGCTTTCCAGGGCCCAAAGTTAAAACAAAATCTCAATCTTTTGGGAGGATGACACACTCAGGCCTTTTTTTGTGTTTCCTTAAGTAAATAATGGTTGTCTTATTTATGGATCTCATACTGGCATTAACAATGCAGGTAACTACTGGGGCCTTGACTGCTCTTCAGTTAAAGATAATAAATTTTCCATATGGACCTTTATAATCATGCATTGCTCCTTTCACAAAACCAGTTTGAAATAAGATAGCACCTCTTTTGTTTATTCCTGAAATTCTGGATGGGAAGAAGGGAATTATCAAAGCGTGTGTTACCAGCTGGAGTGCTTGAGAGAATGCAATGTTGTTGTCTGAGGCTCACCCCGGTGTCTTTTGAAATCAATGGAAAGATCTCATTAACTTCATTGGATATTGATTATGGTCATGGAGAACTTAGAACATTCATGAATATTAATGGGTTATACTGATCCATGTGTCTTTTTGTGTGTTGTACCTTGTCCGGAATCGGTGATTCAATTTTTGTAGTCTACCTAGAGGTTATAGAAAAAGGGAACTTTATGTAAGCTGAAAGATTTGATAAAACACATTTTACCTGGAGGTGTCTTCTTCGCTGTGTGGTACAAGTGAGGGGCACAAAGCACTGCACCCTTTGACCACTGGCACCTAGGCAGATAATCTTGTGTAGGAGATATTTTTTTCCATTATTTTGGCAGTGTTAGCCTGTTTTTTACTAGGCAGCAGTTCACTTCGTAACAAATCATCACAGAGGAGTTTGAACAGCAGAAACTGTACTCAGAAGGTGCCCTACAGACTCTGGTAGCCTATCATCTTTAATTTAGAGATTTTATTTCCCATCTTGTGATTACAGTTGAATGAACATTGTAGAAAAGTTTAAATTGTAGCTATCCATGTCATGCTTCCATAAATGATGGAACTTATGCTTTCAAGCCTCTAATCTTCACCTGCTCAAATAGTCCCTATAGAATAATTGCACAGAGTGGAAGGAGAGTAAAATGTGGGTATGTATGGTGTCCCTGGATGAAAATTAACTGCAGAAACTGACCCTTTGATTAGAAGTTTCTCTGCTGTAGCATCCAATTGCAGACAATGAAAGTTGTGGGAAATAGATGGCTGAATGGAAGACAAATCCTTAGCTCCAGGAGGGACAGAGCGGAGATCCTGGCTTGTGGAAAAAGCAGACAAAGGGGAGATTTGAATGGGTCCTGCTTTGCCTGACTTCGGAGAGTTGGAATTTATTTTGTGTAAGATGACAAGACATCTAGAATGAACATTGAGGGCATGTGGGAGGTTAATTGGAGTGCTTGGAAATGGTTAATTGTCTAAAAGTGGAATTGTGAGATTTTATGATCAGTTTGGCTCAGTGATTTCCACATTAGGTTTTAGACATAATGCAAAGGGGAAATGATTTAAATGCCATATCTGAAAAGTAGGCTGTGCCTGTCAGTCTGATACCTGTGACCTGGCCTTGACACACCTGAGCATATTACAGACTGTGAAGTGGTAGTTAAGATATAAACCTCTGGATGCCACAAAAATAATGTTTATGTAGTTGATCCCATTTGAATGAAAGCGGGCTTACTTTCACCATCGTTGTTTTCTTTGTTACAAATAGTAAAGACAGTAAAGTAAGCAAACCTGGCATAGAGTATATACAGACAGCAGATTAGTGAATAGAGAAAACATGGACTATTTTTATATTGTTATGTTTTGGCTATACCTATTGAATGATATCATACTAATGTTTGTTCAAAAAGAATGCACAGAGTAGTCTGAAATCAGATTTAAAGTTTGGGAGGCTGCATACACTGATTTCATTTGCTGTAGTCTGCTACCCTGTGCCCCCCACTGCCCTCCTAATCCCTCCCGATTCTTCCGCCTGCCCCAGTGATTAGCAGTCAAAACTAAATCAGAGAGGAGTCTATGGAACCAAATATTTATGTCCCTTGTAATGTGACACTGTGATATTGTACTGTGAACCTGAAAAGATGCCAGGCCATGCGTTGTGTCTAATAGCAATTGATCAAAAATGGAACTGCAGAATTCTACTCCAAATTGTTGGCTTTATAAATTTGATAATAAGTACATTTCCTGATAGAATATCAAAGTGCAGTAAACTGTGCATGCCCTCTCTTCCCTCCGCACCTGTCCAATTGCAGAATGCTGTTTGTACAGTACATTGTCGTCGCTGACAACTGAATAAGAATTTTTAGGAACAGTTGGCTATCAAGTGATGGCAAATTTAAAGGTTATGCAAATTGTGCCAGTACAGCCCAGCTTGTTTCAGACCTCTTTTCTCTATTATCATATCAATTGAGTCAGCTCATAGTAGACAAAGCAAGGTTATGGGAACCACCTAGAGCATCATGCACCATTAAACATCAATGCAGCATACATGAACATCTGCAACAACGATCTTATTAACAGAGGGTATAACGGAAGGCAATAAACAGCTTTCTTAGTCACCTAATTGTAAAAAATTTAATAACCTAATACTTGCATTATTTATCAACAGCAATTTGGTCAAAAATTATGCAATTGCAGTGGATT
Organism: Pardalotus punctatus; assembly: GCA_013400915.1. NCBI lineage: Eukaryota > Metazoa > Chordata > Aves > Passeriformes > Pardalotidae > Pardalotus > Pardalotus punctatus. Next base: position 592,917 of record VZTX01007314.1, on the reverse strand, counting down.
AGATAACAATACCTATTGTCTGCTGTAAATTGCTACCAAAATATGAAAATCCATTTGTGAGCAGTAAAACACTTTAGTTAGTCAAATGCTAAAAATGCAATTTTCTTTTTATTTCTGATATATCATGAAATACAAGTATCTGCTTTTTGCACTGACATTTTTTTACTTGGCTGCAACCAAATATAAAAAAAGGTAAGAATTGTTTTTGATTTCCTGCTTAATTAGATAGCTTAAACATTTCAAAACTCAAGGCACAGTTGTTTTGTTGTGAAAAGCAGCATACAGAAAACATAAAATGATCTTGTGTGTGTGCAGTCAAAACAGATGTTTGGAGAGACCAAGTAAAGCATATTAGATGTCTGTACTGGATATGTGTTGTGTGTTGGCTTCTGGAGGAGACACTGCACTGGTCTAGCAGATGAGAGTATGTGAAGCTGTGATCTCAAATAGCTGAGGGACATGAGTACAAAAATTAAAATACGTTAGAAGTTGATAACAAAGAAGAACGAGGTTTGGCTCCTTGAGACCAAGCCAAACCCTAGGGATGGGCTCGGGGAGAAGCGCAGCCTTTGCTGGATACATGGGTGGGGAGTGACAGCCCTCCTCTCCATGGAGGTGGGGGCACTGATGAATTCCCTGGATTGTCAGGGAACCAGAGGCCTGCTCATGAAAGCTTAGAGCTACAGGAGGAGAGCACCACTCTTCTGTTTTTTCCTGAATGCGCAAATGTACAGGTATTTAAGAATAAAAATAGGGGAAAAAAAAAGATGCTGGATGAATAAACCAATACAGGCTCAAAGGTTGAGTCTGACAGGCGCATTCAGCAGAAAATTCTGCTCCAAACATTGGTCTGCTCCCAAGCAGCTTTGTTCCTTCCTGGCACCTTCTGCTCCTGACTGTTGCCACTGAGTAGCAGCAACCAGATCAAATCTGTATTTATATGGAAAAAGAATGAAGCCTTTGAAGTTTTAGTTAGCATAAAAATCCAAATTGTGCTAGAATCACTGGCTACCATCAGCCTCATGGTTACTCCAGTAGACACCCCAGTCATTGCTTTGATCAGCAAGAGTCAACAGGTGATGGAGAAGGATGGGGAAAAGAGGAAGAGTGATTAGACAAAGATGAGTAGAAGCTTAGTTAAAAGTACAAATTTGGCAAGTTGGGAGTTACAGGTGTTAATTTTGTTTCCTTAGAAAAAGGAAAGTTTTTCTTACAAAATGTTAAAGTCTTTTTTTTTCAATCTGGTTTTATTTCATCTAGGAAAAGATGGCAAAAAAAGCAACAAAACTAAATAGCTGTTAAATACACGTTTTCTGCTGAAATGGTTCTAAAAGGAACAAATAAGCATTTTCCATTTCTTTCCACATTTTTGAGTTGCAGTTCAAATGATCTCACTCTGTAGACTAACCAGAGTTTTTTCCTGCATATCTGTGTGGTTTTTATAGCAGTATCTGCTTCTTGCCTTTCTTCATAACTTTTCATAACTTAATTATCAACAGAGTGTCAATATTTTGCTTATACTTATCTGTTTACTTGCTTAGCAGCCTTGCTTTTCAGATTGGAAACTCTTCAGAGCAGGATTTTTTTTTCTTCTAATACATATCTTGGTGGTCACCTTGACAATACAAGGACACACATTATAGTTAAAAGATCATGAGCTGAACTTGCCTGTATGTGCCAGCTGAAGTTTGATTAATTTTTGAATGCTTTACTGCTTCTAAAAAGATAAGTGTGGCATTTTGGATATTATTTTGGAGTAACTTAAATTTGAATTATTCAGCAAATTAATACTACAGGAATAACACTGAAGGGAAAAGTAACCAAGAGTGACATGCAATGATAGGAGTTTGACAAGGTTCTGCAGGGAGAGAGGCTGGAAATCTTCAAATTTTCTGCTAGGTCCCTTATTTGGGTTTTGTTAAGCAGCCTGACTTCACAGCATTGGGGTTTACATTAAATGACGGTGCATGCCCTGAGAATCCCCTTGGGTTACCTTTACAGGTGCATGTGTGGGACTGCCATGCTTTAAAGGGCTTCATACACAAACACGTGATCCAAGAGCTCTTGCCAGAAACTCTTCGTCAAAACTGCTATTACAGTAACTGTATAGAAGTGAATGTAATCCACTGTGTAGTCAATAATTGTAAAAATTCAAGGTTGCATAATTTACATCAAAATGTGCATGATGTTATTTTTAAAAGGTGGTAGATTTGCTGTCCTGCTTATGTCAATGGTTTGGTAATACTTTTAAACTGATAACATGATACAACAGAGATCATAGTTTGGCATATTTAATTATCTAAGAAATTATCTGCAACTGATGTAGGGGGAAAATAAACTCCTTCATTTTGGGCCAGATTTTTATCTTAGACTGGCATAACCCTTAAAAAATTCCATTAAAAACAGCAGACTTGCTCTGTTTCAACTGGCATTTTAAGAGCAGAATATTTTCTCATTGACATTAGAACAAATTTTGGCCTCCACTGCAGTGGCATCTTCTACAAAGATTTAAAACCTGCTAAAGTCTGATAAAATTCATTTAGTAAGCATGTTTTATTCTTCAAAAATAAATAGTCTAGGAAGATCTTAATTAAAGGTAACATGGAGCTTACAAAATACAGGATGAGAAAAAAAAACTGTAAAAGTTCTAGAGCAGAGCTTTGAGTTAGAAGGATGAAAAATTGTAATTTCTACATGTAATTAGAATTTTTTAAGGCAGGGCTGTAGAATGTCTATGGTATAGCTACCTCAGCAATGTTCAACTAGTAACAAATCAATTTATTTTTTTAGGAGAAATAGATATATACATTCACTTATTTTTAGTAATATATCTAGGGAAGGCTATCTCTCTCATTCCAATGGACTGATTTTATTTATGAAACTAAATATAAATTCTCCCAGAAGAAAAATCTCCTTCAGAGCTGCTCTGTAGTGACCTAATGCTCACTCCTTCTCTTTTCAGTCTTACTGATGCTCAAGTGAAATAGAAGTGCCTTGGGCCCATTTCTGCCTCCACTGACAACCCATGCTTCTCAGATTACCATGTAGCATAAAAAAAGCTGTCATGTAACATGGCATTTATTTAAATGATGTGATTTCTGTGTTCACCACTCTGAAACCGAGGTATAGCTAAGAAAGCTTGCAAGTTTTGACAGGTGTGTTTACCCCGCTAGGGCAATATGCTTAATGTATGAAAAAGTTGAGGCAGAATGCAGTTTTTATTCTACTCAAAATCAAATTATAATGTGTTTTTCTCTCTCTTTTTTTTTTTGTTTTGGTTTGGTTTTAGCCAATGCCCTGATAAGCTTTTGGGTAGCAATTGCTTTGACGTGATTTATAGGTTGATACTTGTCAGAAGGTTGTCCCATAGGACAGTGTTTTGGTGGCCCAGCTATGCAGTGGTTTAAAACAGATCTGTAGAATACCATGGAGTACAAGCATGAATGTTTCCTGTCGGTGTGTGGGTCAGTGCAAACAGTAAGTGAAGTGCACACAGGGTCTGATTTCTGAGCTGAAAGATGTTTCGTTTTTGCACAGTCACCATAGCCACATTTCAGAAGACTGAGGAGCACGTGTAAGCTAGAACGTGTGTCAGCGTAACCCAGACACACCTTTGTGATGCATTCCTTACACTGGACATTGACATTCCAGCTCTCAGCATCTGTGTGTGTTTGCAAGTCTTGGCTACCTATTTACAGATAGAAATAGATATGTTTGTATTTCCAATTCCCACACACAGCTCAAAAAATAATGTTGGAGGGATGTGGCTTGGTTTTTTACATGTGATGATCAAATAAATATACAGTGGCCAAAGCAATACATGTAGAATTTACATTGCAGGGAGAGATAATTAAATTTGTAGATACCCAAGGCCAGATGTGTTTTTGTGTCATCCTGTGCTCACTGGTGTGGCTCAGCTCGCTGTGGTAGAGCCTGCTCTCCATAGAGCTTAGGATCGTACAGTTTATGGGCGTTGTTTATTGTAACCCATCTCTCCTGTCTTCAGGACCGATTTTGGTCTGAGCTCTTTGTAGTACTTCCCACACAGCCATTGTGTTGGATCAGTGAAATACCTGCAGCACCTTTACTTGATTTTGGTGCCTGTGACTTCACACCCTTTGCCTTTCCTGAGTCCTCCACCTCTGTCTGAGCCCAGACAGAAGTCCCAGGAGAGGCCTGAGCTCTGAGCACTACCTTATGTCTCCAGCAGCCATGCCGAGCTGGAGCAGTGCGCTTCCTGGCAATTCAGTGGGCGCAGTTTCAGCTGCCTCTGAAATCAGTGCCTGGCGGGCAAATGGCAATACTCCTGTGTGCTTGTAAGGCTTTTTCAACAGAGTTCATTGCCATTCTAAACCTTAAACATTGTGACACATGCCAGAAAAATTCAGCGGCTTGTTCTTTAGGGCAGTTTTTCCATATATATATGCACATATATATATTTTTAAAATGTTATATTAGCAACAAACTGAAGTGGAACTAGTATTTTCTGTTGACCTCTTGCTTCTCCATCTTTTAAGCGAAGTGTTCTGTTTACTTGTGCTAAAAATCATTTAATATCAGAAATAAAGTAGAGATTCGACTCTTGGCACTGGCAGTGATAATATAGAAAATAATGACATTTAAGTGTGTCCCATACCTTCGATGAAGTAAACAAAACGCTTTTGGCCTATAGACGGTCTTGAGGCATTAGTTGATGTTGTTACATTTTTTGATAATTGTTGTAACTATATGCAGAGTTCTGAGTCCATTCTTGTGCTGGTATAAATCAAGAATTATTTCAAAGGAGTGGCGTTGAATTAACAGGATTGCAAAGAGAATTGGGTGTAGGTTCAGAGGATACACCCTGTGTGCAAAATTAGTGTTTAATTTTACATCATTGCTAATAGTTTATGTGTATGAGTGTACAAGTTGATTCAGATGAACCTTCTTATCTCCAATCCTATGAATCACACATCAGTGAGAGGCTACGAATATGACTTCTGAATAAAAACGCTCTTGACCAGCTAATGGTACAGTGTGTCTGAGGAGAGCTATAAAGGGAAGACAAGTCTCATTTACCTCCTAGGACACAGGGAAAATGGGGTCTGCACACTGTCATTTCCCCTACGGATATCTACAGGACTATGACTAGAGCCACTGGAGATTCAAAGTCTTTGGCATTGTATTCTTTCTCTGTTTCTACTGAAAATGAACTAGCTGTCTCTGAGGGACAGCACTTTGCATCTTGATCAACATTTTTGCTTAGCAAGCTGGAAAGAGAATTTTAGCTCCATTGCTAAAGAGACTCATTAATTGTTTTTTTAATTAAGGAAATCAATTAATATTTGTATTACTTGTATCATACCATAGACATATAAAAGCATTATAAATGACAGCTGCTCTGTAACTTCTTTAGCGTTACTTGTTTATTATAGCAATAAAGGATGAACAACTTCTACATTACCAGTTATAAAGATTTCTTGGGTACACGTAGAATTCGTTAGAATACAGCATCATTTGTTGTGTACTGTTAAAATACTTGATAGAAAGATCCCAAAGCATGTGGCTGACTTTAATCTTGCTGGTTATGCTGTTTAACTCCATTGAATGCAGACATAAATTCCTTCTTTCTCTGGCAAGCCCTACATAGCTACAGACCTAGATGGTGGAGGGAGGAGGTGTTGGCATGTAGAGCAAGGCCAACTTAACACACACGCAGAAAGTGCCAGGAGGGCCAGAGTGTCCATCCAGACCTGCAGTCTGAAAGTCCCAGCCTGTGAATGCAGGGTCTCGTTCTGTTTGCTCAGAAGTGAGAGGTCGCATGAGCTCTGCCGGGTTTGAAGTGCATCATCCCTGGGAGTCGGAAGGGTTCCTAGCTGGGGTTCAGTGCCCTGCCCCACATTGCCTTGTAGCTTTGGCCAGCGCTGTGTGGATAGGGTGGGGGAGCTGAGATACCTCTTTGATGTTCATTATCCAGTGTGGTATCATTGGGTGAAGGACAGCTACAGCGTTTTTAGTTTTAGAACAAAACAGGAGAAAGTGTTGCTGTGCTAAGGATTTAAAGATGTATTGATGTGCTCATAGAGACTTAGAGCTTGTAGCCTTCTGGGGTTTGCCTTCTGGAGACAGGTGAGAGCTAAGAATCATCCTAAGCAACATGGGCTGGTTTCAAATACTTTTCTCATTACTTCTTACCTTACAGCTGCCCAGAGACATTTATAGGTTTTGAGTTCAGGTTTCTATGTTCTATTAAGTTCTTCCTGTTTCATTTTTTTTCTTTTCTTTTTATCTCTTTTTTTTGGCCCCCGATCTAAAGAAAGTTAGAGAGGATGGAGGTGGGGAGGAGATGGGACAGAATTCTGTTTCACAGTTGTTCCTTTATTTTACAAGTTAAAGCTCACAAAAGAAACATGAATGTGACTCCATCTTGTAAGCATCTGTACTACCACTACCAGTCCATGGATCAAAAGATTATTTGAGGAAATAGCTAGACCTTTTTTGTATGTATTTTAGGTCTCTCTTCTTTTATTTTATTTTAAAACAAAATTAAGGACAATCCAACATGTTGCCCATAATAGTTCAGTTACCGGTAATTAAATGTAAGTTTACACATTTAATCTACTTTTAAGAGCAAGAGAGACTGGTAAATGACCCAGTTAAGGAAAGTACTCAGCCTAATTGGATGTAATGATTGCTTGCTGGTGTTTATTACTGTACTAAGAGTAGACACATAGTCTGTGGTTCTAATTTGGTTTACAGACAGACCTGTAGTATTTGCACCTATCATTGGAGTTCAATTGTTTCTGCTAACATTGTGAAATAGACTGTATTCATTTGGGAGCTTAAAAGCATTAGAATGGAGGGAGCACTCGGGTTTTTTCAGATATTATTGCTCACCTGTTGTTATCTTTCCAGACTGTTTTACCTACAATAATATGTTAAGCTAGATATGCTAGCACATACTTCTTCATAGGAAAATTAAATAGAGATTTCCCCTCTTTATGTATGTAACGTGAAAGACTAACAATAACTAAATTTACCAGTGAGCTGATTCCTTCTGATTTATCTGTGAACATTGTCTTCAGCCAATGTAATCACCACATTAATGTCTAGGTTTGATTATCCTATGTCATTTTGAAAGAGTTGAGTTCCTGACAAATGTAAAGTCATTGAGAGTTGAATCAAAGCCCCAAAATTTTAGATTTCATTAGTGCTTGTTTTCTAACATTTCCCTAATTATAGTCACCTTGTTGCAATTTGCACTCACAATTCTGGGCTTCCAGGAAATGATATCCAAGTGGAATATGTTGCACCATAGAAGATATTTGTTGCTTAAAAATAGAACACTGGATTTTATGCCCAGAGGAGCGGCACTTGGACTACAAAACACTTATGTAATTATTCTTTATTTCATAAGCTCTCAGAATGATGAATGAAATCAAAACTGACTTTGAAAAACAAGGCCATTGACGACCAGTGCACTTAGCCAAGGTGTCTCAATGTTCGCTATGATGGATTTGGGAGTTTTATAACCTAATAGATCAGAAATGAAGTTAAAGCAATATTAAATTCACAAAAAAAAAGGATACTCAGAATGGAGACTTCCGCTTCATCATAATTCATCCTGTTGTGCTTAGTTGTTAAAAAACACAGATTAGTAAGAGAAATTAGCTCTTTTGGTGCTATTACACAGACATAGAAATATAATTTAATGGCAGCTTTAATTCTAACTTACTTCATGTATTGTGAAGGAAAGGAAAAAAAACCCCTAACTTCGGTATTATTTTGTTGATCTTTCAGTGTATATTGTTGTCAGCTATTGTTGACTCTACTATGGTAGAAGAAGTTCTCCTAAGGTTAAAGAAAGATAATTTGCTTATTGGATGTGTGCAGGTAGTAATATTTTGTAATGTAGTATGTGCTCCAAAGCCATTCTGGCTCCTTCTGAAACTTCAGTGCTTCAAAATATGAGATTATTGCTCCTCTTGAAAATATATATAAAGTTACAGAAAGAAAATGTATTACCGGGATACAGATGGGAAACTGTGACCAGGAGAAAAAAAACAACAAAAACCAACCTATAAAAAAATCGTTCACCAGACAACTTTCATGATGTATTTGGGGTTTTAGACTAATTCAGTTACTACAGAAAGAATAGAATAAGAGCTCCTAGTGCAATTCTTACCTGCATGTACTAGAGGGAGCTGAGGGAAGGAATCAAGACAGAGGAGGAAAAGAAAGGAGAAAGATGATGGTGAGAACTTTCACTTGTGTTAGTTTGCCTGAATAGAATCTTAGTTGATGCCAAACCCCATTTACAGCTTTCGAAATACAATGTGCATTATTCACTCTCTGTGCCCAAACACAGACATTTGTATGCATATGCAATTGTCTGCTGTGCATTTAACGTAGAACATCTGTGTGCGCCCATGCACACTTGGGAAGGAGCAGGCTAGGTTATTACAATGTGTCTTCGACAGACTTATCACATCGTTCATTGTTTTAGTATTATCTAGAGCAAATCAATATACCTTCTTGTGAAATGGATGAACACACTCTGCTTGTCTGGCAGAGTTTAATGTAAGACCTCTCTTGATTTCCAATTCAAATGAATCCTGTTAAAATTACTAAAAAACATTGCTCTTGAAGACTATCTTAAGAGCACAACACAGTATCGAAGCACGTTTCTAAATAGCTTTCTTAACAGGGTAGAGAGTAGGATGCATTGAGAACTGACTGAAACCTGTTCTTTAATTGGAATATTCATCTTATGTTTTCCATTACCCTTTTTCCTTTGCCTCTCATGGATGGTTGTTGCTAATGCTCCCCTCCCCTCCTGGTGGGCCAGCCAACAGTTCCCTCTGGAGGCAGCATCATTATATCTGCCTGGTTCACTTAGTAGCAGATGGTGAAGAGCAGTAGAGCTGATACACTGCATTTCACAGAAACCAGGATCCTTCTGGTACCTCTGCAGCATACACAGACTTGCCTGATTTGAGACTGTGAATTCTTTATATGCCTCCCAAACTAGGTTTCCTTGTTTGCTACTGTGTATGTCAGTGTAAGAGTGATTTTTATGATCTGCTCTATTGCTGGACAGTGAAGAAACTACTCATCTCCAGGTTTCAGCTACTGGAAGCTCTATGTTCCATTTTATTTCTATTTTTACCAAAAATTAACAGATAACAGCTCTGATGGTTTTCCTTTTCACTGGTTGACAGGCTTTTCTTCCCCCTCCCCTTTTTGTAATTCCTGCTGTCTGCCAAAGGACAATCTGTTTGCTCTGAGACAGTTTAATGCATACTGACTACCAGAGGCAGAACTTCCATTGGCTCTGTTACAGGGGTAATTTACACTTTAACAAGGTATTGTGACAAGGTGGTAATTATATTTTTATCACGTCATTATGACATTACCACCTGGAAAGCCATAGCTGATTAATTAGTGGCATATATTAAATTTATAACCCTAGAACTCTAAAGTTATCATACCTAAGTAGTGTAATTATGCTGAACTATGGTGTGGCAGTGAATTGGAGGTGAAGATGCTGAGTATCCACCTATTGCAATGCATTTAATGAGTGCCAGTAGAGGGCAGGGAGCTGAAGGAAATAGTTGGGGTTTTTTAAATAAATACTAAGGAAGAGGATGAAATCACTGAAATCTTGAAACCAAATCTAGTCAGATGCCAAGTTGCAAGGCTTCTTACATACATGGATTTTTTTTTAAAAGATGTAATTCCAAAGTACTTTGATTTACGCTTGTTTTTGCTTTCTATTTCACAGCTTTATTTTAGTTAATTCACATGTATTTTGGTTTTAACAATGCCACAGTTTCTGTTGATCTTTTGGAGGCTTGTACTGGCCATTCTGGAGACTGTGTCACCATCCTGCACTAGTAGAAAGCACTGGTTTTGGCAGGATGAATTTTTCTCAGTCTTGTCCACATGCCCAGGTGTTTAGTGCTGTTCCTTCTGATTTACTCTTTTTCTTTTACTCTTTTCCTTACTCTTTTTCTCTTGTCCTTAGTGTTAGGAGGTAGAGAAGATAAATGAGGCTGGAAGCAAATAATGAAAATGCCCACAACTTACAGCTTGTTTGAATGTGTTCCCAGATCCCTATGCAGTAAATGCAGACAGAATTATAAACCAAATCTATTTTTACCCAAATTATCATGCTAAAGGTCATAGTTATGAATTGTTTTGATTTTCACTGTTTGTTGTGCATTTCAAAGTCAGATTCCCGAGTAACTCATGTTTTATTCTTCCCTTTCCCTACAGAAAATGAAGTGACTACTTTCCCTGTGTTGGTGAGTGATCAGAGTGAAATTGTGGACACCAATGGAGCTGGAGATGCATTTGTTGGAGGTATTTCTTACTTCTTTCTGTTGTTTGGAGATTATCCTATTATTCTCTCTATATGAAATTACTGTTTTTTCATTCAACTGTCCTTCAGAACGAGCTTCATTCTTTTACAGCTTTTCTCTGCATCCGGAAGTTATATGATTTAATTAAGTTCTGGTTTCCAAAGGGAAAGTGTGTTCTATTACTTCAAAAATAATATGCCTTTATACTGTACTCTGGTCGTTTTCATGAGATTAATTGTATCTGTCAGACTGTTGCATAAACAAGCTGCATCAAGTACTATATAGTGTACAGAAATCCCTCCTGGCTTAAATGTTAACACATTGTTGTTCTTTAAAACAGGTTGTAGTGAATATTAAACAGTATGTTAATAAGTGAGCATAATGTCTCTGATCATGTAAATTTTGGTAGAACATCTGCTTCCAATACAATTATTTGGACATCAGAAAAGAACGCAAAGGGTTAATTTGTTAAAACAAACCCAGAAAATATCTGGCATTGCTTAATATCCATTTGCAAACTTACTATTTTTTTTGGCGCAAGCTCTAAGGAAAAAAGAGGATGTTATGTCTATGCCTGTTTTTAAAAATTATTCAATATAAGCCAAAACTCAATCTAATCCAAGATTTCTGTCATTCATTGTAACCTTCATCCATGTAGTTCTGTGATGCACTATTGCATCCTGAAGGCTCTAATATCCAGTACGTAGTCACTGTAAGGAGCTCCATTAGTCACTAATTTACTGGAAATATTACAAAAGAGACTTTATAAATAGAATTGCAGGGCTCAGTCTTGTAGCAATGAAGGGGATAACAAGCAGTGTGTTACCAAATTAAAGCTTCAGAATTGTGTCCCACTTCAAGAAAATATTCAACATAAGCTTAATCTTAAGCATGTGAGTAATTCCATCCTTACTTAATACAGCACTTAAACCAATGATAAATTTTCAGTATATACTTAAATCTGTCTGAGAATAGGAATGTTTTACTCATTATTTTGGTGCTTTCATGAATCAAAAAGGACAGAAATAGAGGGAAACACATTAGGTCGGATTATTCACACACCTTCTAGGGCATGCTTGTCACTCTGTATTGTTCCTAAATCACAAACAAGACTAAATTTGAACCAGTAGATAACAGTGACTATAACATAAATAAGATCATCTTAAGTGCTTGTCCTTGTATACATTTGGTCTCTCTACCAGCTGTGCCAGTAAGCTGATGTTCTTGTGAGGGGGTAAAAAAACAGAGAAGAGGTCTTGCCTGTTTTGTTTTCATGTGTCTGTCATGTTTATCTCAGGTTGTATTTCTTTTCAGTTCTTCAATTTTAGGCCTATTGAAATCAGGACTTTTTTTTTTTTAATAATCCTTATTTTGTTCTTTCCTAGTTTAGCTGCAGGAAGGCTATTGCAACTAAACAATCAGGGCTTTAAGAACTGTTTTATAACATGATGGATCAAATTAAGAAATAGATCTGTCAAAAGCCTTCCTCTTTAAATTCCGTCCTTTTCCCTGGTACTGTTGCAGCTGTCACTTTTCTGTACAAGGGCTAAAACATTGACTTTATTCAGAATATCCTGAATGGAAAGGCTGATATAAGCCACATCAGTCTCTATTCCAAACTACTGCCTTCCACCAGCAGTGTAAGGAGTTGAGGCACATCCTGTCAGGCTGGTCTTGGATCAGTTGTGAGATTCCTTTCTTGAAGTGGAAAAATTATGTGGACAATCTCAACTGTGGAAGGGAGGCATGAAGGGACATATTCTAAAAGATTAACTCTCCTTTATCATTCCAAGTGTTAAGTACAGCAAACTTCTGTGTGTTTGGGATAATGTTAACCAAAGTCCCATATCACTGTTTATGGATGTATATTATCCTCAGTTGTTTCACAAACAGTGCTGAGGCATCAGATGCTTTTTCATTGGGGCACAAGTGCAATGCAGTCCAGTGCATTGTACAGTTCTCCCTCACTGTCAGGGAAAGGACACAGCTGGTTTTCCCTCTGTAATGGAAGTCAGCTCAGCCATGGCAAATCTGTCTGAGCTGTCCTTGCAGTTAGACACTTACCTGAGCGTCAGTGTGTGAGCTCAGCCTCTTGTTGCACCATACTGCTCTCTCCTGTGACTCAAACATGAGCTTTAGAATATCCCCAGTTCTTCCATTAGCTTGTGGGATATCTCAGTTCTCCTCTGTCACTCCATAAATAATAAATTGATCATTTATTCTCCTCAGAGAACAGATTTTCCTGCGTTTAGTCCAGATGGGAGAACTGGGACTCATAACAGTCTGGATACACAGCTGATTCTAGTCTTACGTGTACTGTGGTCTCCTTCTTCAAGAAGTCATTTAATTTTTCTTCCCATATGTAGGAAATAGGATATTGGACTGGGTAGCCTTTGATTTGGTCTGTGTTTCATTTGGGGGAAATGCCTGTATTTTATCTGTATCACACTTTTCATGTGTTTTCAAAGTTTGTACTTGCAACAGGAGAAGTTTATTGTCTCCTTAGCAGCAAGCCCTGTGCAGTAGTGTAGGCAGTGCTGCTCATCTTCTAGCATTGGGTCTAGCACGGAGGCAGCTGCAGTGTTACTGTCCTGACAGACTTTACAACAAGAAGGTTACATTCCCTTCAGTGCTTTTCTGCTTCTTTCTTTGATTGAGGTTTTTATCAGTTGTTACTAACTAAGCAACAGTACACGTAATGCTTAGATTTTAGTGTCCTTGTAGAAAAATGTTTCAAAATTAATCCCTTAACTAAAAAAATCACTTGGTGTTATAATATCCTCTCCTGTAAACCTAGTTCCTTTATTCAAACAGCAGAGAACAAGACTCCCATGGCAAATTTTCCCACACTTCTCAGGGACCAGTATATTAACATGACTGAATAGCATTTTGCTGGAGCAGGTGTCTTGGCTGAGAGGGGAATGTGGGACATAATGAGAACTAACCCCATCCCACAAGATTTATTTTGCATTAGGTCAGGTTTGTTAGACTCTATCATACTTTGAAAGGTCTGTCACAGAGACGCTCTTTTCCAGAGGTATAACTCACAGATTGTAAGGAAATTCCTTCTCAATAATTATGCCAACTTGGCAAATGACCTCTCATATGTTTCTCCGTGTAAAAGTTGGGGGGAAAAAATCGTTGGTTTTTTTTAACTAGAACCAGTCTAACTACTGAAGCTCTTGAGACCTTAAAGTCAAGAAACAGTTTAAAGACACAAAGTTTCTGGGTGCTTGTAACTCTGTGAGTTGATTCATGAGTTCAGCATTTCTGAACATGAAACTGCCAGCCTCCAAGGAGAGCTAGCTCACCCCAACAGCTAGCAGCAAGAAATAAACTGCATTCTTCAGTTGAAATGTGGTTTTATTAAGTTGGCACCAGGAATCTCTCTGAATTTCTTGCCTCTTACTGCAGGCATCAAGTCATCTGCCACTCAGGCTGGTGCAGTGCATGAATAAGAAACTGGGTTTTTAAATTACTGCAAGTATCTTTATGCTAAAAACACTTCTCTAAACAACACTAACGCAGTTCTGCCTTTATTGCTTACCAGCAACATTGCTACCTTTTACAAGTATAGGCAATAATGGTTTACTTTGTAGCATCTCAGCACCTCTTGTGGTTTGCAGGAATAGCACAGATTTTTGGTTATAAATCCCTGAAATACCCATAAATTAAAGTTGCAATTCCACCTCCAGATTCTTATGACATTGATAAATCACTTGAGCTTTGCTGACATGGCTTATGTCACAAGAGTCCTCTTAATGGAATTACAGCTTTCATTTGTAGAGTTTGGGGAGCGTTCTATTGCTCGTTAAATGAACATTTATTTATTACTAGTCAGCCCGAGTTTGAACCATTGCAATAATGATAATCAAAGCATACTTAATGGCAATAAATAGATTGAAAAATGGACAGTTTTACCACTGTATGCTTTCCTTTATGCCATCCTGCCCTCTTTAGCCAGAGTAGGTCTGCCTTCTGTTTGAACTCCCCTTTGTCATTGCCACCGTAACTAATGAAAACAATAAGCATCTGTTCTGATAGTTGCTGCCATTGTTTCCTGCAAAACCTCTCCCCTAGAATCTGTCTAGTCACTGGAACTGGGTACAGAGTTCATAACAAATGAATAGGAGAAGGTGTAAAATCAATGTTTCTTTGGGTTCCATCAATATAAATATATTGACTTAATAATCTACTATGATTTAGTCATATACTACATGAAAAGTACTAGAGTATGAAATGGACCCACAAATCATTTTCAAGTACCATGATGAAGCAGTGACAGAATGATCGCAGCAAGTGTGTATTACTTATCACCATGCTATAAAGATGTTATACCATTCTCAAGGAAAAGAAATCCCAGGGTAGAAGGAGCTCTTCATTAAGCATTGTACGGTGCCAGATAGGAGCTGATAGCAATTTGCCTCTGTCAGTATCAAAGGGGAGGTCAATGGCTCAAACCACCTGTCAATTTAAAAATGGCATTGGCAGCTTTCATGTGCTGAGGAATCTGATAAAGCTGCTAGCTAAAGTTTGAAAGCTACGGTCACAATTTTTTGGTGTACGTACTTACAGAATCAGCAGTTCTCTCTTTCTCTTTCTTGTGAAGCCCAGCATGAGCCTTATGAGATGGCCAACTACTGTCTTAGCTATCAGAAAACTACTGATAGAGACAGGGAGAGCAGCAAAAGAGGAGTCTTCCTCTTTTATGTGTCCTTGTGTGAGTGGGCCTCATGGCATCCTTATCTCCTCTTTAGGGACCACAGGGCTTAGTGAAGGTACTTCCCTCTGCCTGTTTCTGTTTGAGCCAAACTGTCTCAGTAAAACCTTTTCCTCATCTTTAGTAGAGGTTAATTCCAAACATTATTTTTCCATCTTAAGTGTCTCTACAAATTAGATAAAGACCTTGGACTTGTAGGAGTTTGCCTAAAGGTCCTCACATTGTTCAAATTTTAGCCTCTTTTCATGAGGTCAATGCAAATGATTTTCTATAGAGCAACATCCAGCTTTGATTTCAGAACTAAGTAATATTTGGTATACTTCTACATTATTGAAATGTTGAAATATTATCTTTAGTGTGAAACGTTCTTTGAATATATTGTACATATACATGTATGTATATTTATAAAACCACAGTACAAGAAATAAAAATGCAGGGTTTACACGGTGCACAGAAGAATTGGTCATCATTACGCCTCTACTATTTAAAGTTTGATTCAGAAACCTCTTTTAAAAAAGGTCTGGTTCTGTTTTCTGAACATACTCGGATAGCTTTGAAATATCTTGGCTGAAGCTGGTGGATTTAAACAAGTATAATATTGATAAAAATGGAAACATAATTGAAACCAGTATAATGATTCGTGTGCTGTTGTTCTGCAGAATCCATCATTTATGGAAGGAATCCAGTGATTTTTAAAATAAAAAATCATCTTGATGGGATTTGACATCATCTGAGTTGACCCTGCCTTAAGCCAGGGGCTGGAGCAAGTGACCTCCAGAGGTCCCTTCCCACCTAAATTGTGTTATGGTCCTATGGGTTTTAATCCTATAGGTATTAAGTTTCCAGGTGCCAGTTCCTGCTCCTCTAGAAATCCAGACTCGGTCATCTTCAGAGGGCAGTGTTAGTGGCTCAAGAGTAGGAGCTGGCTGAATTAAAAAATGAAGCTCATAGAGTGGGAATTCCATCTTCTTGCAATAAATCTGTTCTAGGGCAAAGAGGGACTGTAGTCATGACTTAGTCTAATAAGTCCCTCATGTATTGCTTGTGAAAGAATTTTGGGCATAGAGGCATGTGCACATGTGAGAAATGAAATAAGCTCTTATGAATAGGACCTGTATGGCTATTCCAGGAGTGCTAAACATGCAAAAAGATCTGATAATGCCTTCAGCAGAGACAGATTTGAATTGTTTTTCAGAACACTAAATTATGAGTAAGCTTGTGACTATATTAAAAAGAAAGTTACTTAATGGATTTCTAGGGCTCTTGAAGATTGGGGAAGAATTTGTTTACACTAAAAACAAATAATTTTCTTTATTTGTTGTATTTTCCTTTCTCTATAAATCTGTAAGGGCTGCTCTTCCTCCAGTACTCACAACCCCTACAACATTCTAGATTTGTTGAAATAGGAGTTCAAGGAGTTAGGAACAGTTCTTTACTGAACAGCAGGAGCGTGTTATCAGAAGCTACTTCATCCACTTATAGCGGTCTTTATTTTTTATAAGGTTTTTATACTTGTTTAACATACCTTGGGAAATTGTCATCGTTTTTTAATCACATTTGATAGAGAGAAATACAGAGGATAAAATATCACGGCTGTGAAGTACTCCCTTCTGATAACACCGGAGCTCTGAGATGCAGTTTAACTTGCCAGCTGGGAGCGAGGGATATTTTTTTGGTGATACCAATTAAATATGTATGTGCATGAATCTTGTAATGGCTGATTTTTGCTACAGAATTTATCTTCACCAGCAAAGAGAGAGGGGATAGTACTTTGAATTGTTCTGTCTTTTCTTTGAAGTAAAGATAACTGTTATAACAGAAAGCAGCACTCTCTTAGTTTTCATTTGTACGACATGGGTGGCTAATTGCCTCTTAGCAATCCTGTTGTTACTGAGATCATGGCGGATGAGATAGGGAGCTTTGAAATAAAAATACTTACTTAGTGTCATCAGCACTTTGACTGACAGCCCATTTTGCCCGTCTTTACTACTCCTGGTTTATAAACAGCATACACAAGTATAATAGCTGAGCTGCAGAGAGGGCATCAATCTTTGCTTGCTAGGGGATAACTTGTCAACATGTTCATGACTTACCACCCCATGTTCTGATGGCATTCGGAGCTGTCTCAGATAAGCATCACACATAAACCCAGGCTATTAGATGACCATGTTATCTCTGTAACTGACCTTCTACAAACTAGAAAATTACCAGATTATATGTTCCTAGTTGATTTTTTCTCAGTCTCAGCTAGATGCACATCATTATTCTGATCAATAGTGTAGCCAGTTGCTAGTAATTTCAACATTAGTATCGGCTCATTTTTGAAATTTGCCACAGTTTGAATTGCAGCTACTTAAACAAAAACATAAAAATATATTTCACTCAGAAAAAACCATGGAATATTTCTGTTTTCTTTTTAATTCCCTACTTATTTTTTAACAATTTCCATTCAGAATTATTTCTTTGGAAGGAATACCCTCTTCTATGCTGACCTTGTACTTAAACCGGGTTGCATATGTTGTCCAAGTACGATCGTGATTATACTGTTTTCATTGTTTTGTTTTAATTGCTACCCTTCTCTTGGTCTCTAATTGTTCCTCCTAATTTTGTTACATATGCATTTTTATCATGATATAGTAACACAAATATAGTAATTCCCGTTTTCACCTGTTCAGTTTAAAGGCAATCCAGAAGAAGACAGTTGAATAAAATTAAGGTAAAACATTAGTATACTTGCTGTCATTTCTTAAATAACATGTAGAAGTGAAAGATCCACTTAAAAGGATCAGTGTATGGAATTAAAAAACCCTCAGAAGTTTCTAATTAGACTGAAGCAGGACCTGATTTCTTTAGCCTCTGTGTCTCTCTTCCTGTCAGTGACATCGTCAGTGTTAAGGGAGCCTCAGGACACAGCAAGAGGATTAATATTCTGCAAAATTGGGTTTTAAAAGGCCTAATTTACCTCACCATAAATTCAGTGACATTCTGGACAGGTTTTGTGAAAAATAAGCAGCAAATAGGTTGTGTACATTTTAAAAAACAAACCTACTGCGTTAAAAATAGATTTTCAAAACCAATTATAAAGTTCCAATTTTTTCTGTAATAGCTATGGGACAATTACAAATTGACTTAACGCCTCAAAGCAAATCATCACCGTTTAAAATACTTTGTCATGCCTACTATCCCTACCCTCATAACATTTCATTTTATGTTAATGTGTCATGTGTTAGAAAATCATGTAATGATAAAGAAAATGTTCATGTGGAAGGTTAGAAATTACTTTAATGAGTTACTATTACCTTGCTTGCAGACTGTTGGCAATATTTTTGTGTTATTTTAATGTATTCTGAGTAGAGACAGAGGCACTCGTCAGATTGGATCATCAAGAACATTCCCCTGGGAATCAGGGCAGGATATAGTCCCCTAAGAAATGATGTGTCAGATTAAGCTGATGCTATATTTGCAGGAGATAAAACACCACGCAATGAGATACAAAAATACACTGAAATAGACTGTCTATTTGACATCCAGTATGCCTCGGTGGGTGCTAAGGACATGGACACACTGACCATAAGGGCACTTCTCAGGCCGTGGTGTTCACCAGCTTGGTCCTCACTCACAGCTGCTCTGTTATATAACAGGATGGTAAAGTCTCCCAGAATTTGGTCACTTCCCCCACACTGCAATGGGCTCATACTTGAAGTGGGAAGATGGCAAGATTGCAGTAAAAAGGAATAAAAAGAAAAAACATGGTATGGTCCCAGTTAAAAGCAGGTTGCTTGTAGGTTGATTTGACACTGATCACCGACTCAAGGGAAAGGGATGTTACTGTTATGGGTGATCAGTAAAATTTTGCTATCAATCCAGGACTGTAACAAATACTTAAAGAGGCAACAGATATTAAGTGTCCCTCTATTAAAATAGAAGCATATGAATATCATGCTAGGGTAGGCTATTTCAGCCCACAAGAGTCATGAAATTCACAGGTTGCCTAGCTCCGGTATTCCCACTGCATTGGGTGTTGCTTTTTGATTCTCTTTACATCCTGCTGGCTTGGCTGTGTGGAAGCACACCTGCAAATAAAACTCTCCTGAGAGATGGTTGTTCTTCAAATGCAACTTCAAATCTCCCAACTTTTGTGCATAGATCTCGGCTATGAAGTTAGGTTCATGTAACTTTTTTTTGCACTTGAATATATGTTAAAACTGAATGGGGGATAGTACATATTATTCCATTTTATTAACCTTACAACTTCATTATATCTATAGTAAATTAGAGCGGTTCTCTTCCTGTTATTCCAAGCAGTAGGTGTAGTAATCTGCACCATTTAGTGTCAATACAACAGATCTGGTTTGAGGCTCAGAAATTTTCCACAGGTACTAATAAAAGAAAGCTTATATCACTCTGCTGTCTCAAAAATTACCAAGAATTTTAGATTTTGAAGAACACTTCTAGGAAATGCTTTTAGGAAAAACAAAGAGAAATATCAGCCTGGAAAGTATCCTTTTTCAAATAGAGAAAATACTTCCAACGAAAATACCTGTTTCTGATTTGGCACATGCTGTGCCTTGAATACTCCTTGTAAGTTTAGAGGGGTTTTTTTTAATCAAATGTTTCCCCTGGAGGCTGCTGGAGACAAGCCTAAGGCAACCAAATTCTGATCCTAAAGGAAATTTCCCAAAGCTCATCATGTGGACTTAAAAATGAAAAATAGGACCAAACCATGAGAAGTTATAACTTTGTTACCATTTTCCTCTATCACATCTTTCTTGGAGCATATTACAGACTGAAATGGTTCTTTTCTTGGACAATAAGATGCACTGGGGAATTTAATAGAGGTGTTATGCAACAGGTTATACATGGAGTCCACTGAGGATGATTAATGTGGAAGGGTGTCAGAGTATAAAACACTCTTTATATTTGTAACAAAATATAACAAAGCTTCACCTTTGAGCTGTTTCCTCTCAGAAGGTGGCCAGTATGCAGTCAAGGCACGGGACAGTGATAGGAAAAATCACATCAATCTAAGTAGGCTTCACCTCCAAGTGTGTTTTCTCAAACCATAGCACAGCCTTCAGGAGCAAACCACTGCGGAGTTGCATACACCGTTCCCACTTGAATTAAAGTATCAAAGAAACAAGCTGCTGATTTTCCTTAGAGGGAGTCTCTGATGGGCCTGGGCACCTCTACAGACCCTGGGAGCTATGATGGCACTTTGTTCTCTGAGATGCAGTGAGCTGGCCTAGTAGAGCCAAACAATGGCAATCACATGCAATGCAATAAATTTATTCAGCCTTGAGTAACTGATTCCTAATGGAGTAACAGGGATGTAATGAAGTTTTTCGTTTGTTTTTTTTTATTGTCACATTTCTGCAGAAATCTTTCATTAACATTTTCCACATGTAATGGTTTAAAGCATTAGAGACTGTGTTCTTTTTTTTGCTTTGTGTATTCAACACCTCCTCTCCATTTCAGGAAAAGGCTGCTAAACTGAAAACACTCTTTTCACTTATTCATAGTTGTCTAGTAAATGCAAAGTTGTATTATTTGCATGTGTCCATAAATGACTGTATAACCTTAGACTGAGGAAGATGTACACTGATCTGAGTGATCCTTACAGAAATTCAATGCATTCAGAATGTGTCTGTAAATAAGAAGAAAACAAGAGGGATAGGCATAGCAATACCAATATCACTGCTTTTCTTAAAACATGCTTGGTTTAGTATTCATGGTGGTGATTAGAAAATGAGAAGTTTTTTGTACACAGGCAGTGAAATGCTTTTAACACGTGACCATTTTATAAATAAAGCAAATATAGACTTCTGAAACATTTTATTTGTGATCTCATGGTTTTGTCATTCTCTGGAAGTAAAAATATTGACATTTACCAGGCTGTTTGTTCCAGCTTTCTGGTCTCCTGCAGTTTATTTATATAACAACCTTATCGATGAGCCTCTTACTCAGCTCTCTAGGTTTAACTGAGTTGAGTCGATTTGCTACCACAGCTTCAAGTCGCTGTTACAGAACAAGCAAGACATCCTAATAAAGCTGTAAACGTGTTTACTCAAACATGGTATTGATTTTACTTGGAGAGGGAGAAGCTAGTGCTTAGCATGGTGTCAGGGAGGATGAATTTAACTGCAGTTTTTCATTGTCATCTGTCATGGTTGTGAAACACTAAGTGAAGCCACAAGAGGATAATTAGAATTGCCAGAAATTTAGCCCCTAAAATCAGTTAACCACTTGAGATTTTTGTAGTTTAATTAGTTTTTATTAAAACTTTCCTCCAGTGGTATAGTCAGGAAGGATTTTCTAATGTTTTTTTCAGTGAGAGATTTCAAGGTTGCCACTTGTTAGATATACATCTTAAATTATTTAAATGACCATTTTTGTGGAAGCGTTGGTAACCTTCTTTCTCTCAGTTGTAATTTGCCTGGCACTACAGTTCAGTATAAGCACAGAGCCATTTCATTTTAAAGGAGAGAAAAAGACACATGTTTCTATGCATATACATTTGTAGTTAATAACATATATATGCATGTATGGAATCATTCTTAGAGTAAATTTTGAGAGAGAAAGTGCTAAAGTGCGTGAAGGTTGAAAGAAATATAGAATGTTTGAAGATGCTTACATTTAATTTGTCTTATATACTGTAAGTCTGATGTGTCAGACCACAGTGCCAAAAGACATGAAAACAGAAGCCAAATCCCACCCTTAATCAAAAACGTTTCCATTTAGAATAGCCAACATTTGGTTTGATAGCAATGGGCAGGGCCTCTGGCTTACCACAGTTCTTGGCTGTAATATCCACCATCTGCCACAAAATTAAAAAAGGAGAAACCTCAGCATGTTGACGTACGGTCGTTCAGTGACTATATTGCAGAATTAACTGATGCCAACATCTTTTACAAAATCTAGGGTGGCTGGTTGGCTCTTGGCAGCAGCACTGCGAACCACCTGATTGCAACTGACCAGGCTCATGCTACAACATTAACCTACTCCAACAGTGCTAAAAGACACCCAAAAAAGCTCCAGTCATGTCAGCTACAAGGCTTTACATTGACTGGGTAATGGTTCTTGAAAACTGCGTCTTCCCACACTCCTGGCCTGGAAATCTAGTGGGATCACATAAAAACAGATGAGCGTTCCAACTGTGATAAATTCTGTATATGAACAAGAGTGTGAAAAGGTGTTTGCAACTGTCCCCATGGTGGAATAACACCATTTTAAAAAATGCAGTTCACAAATTAGGCTGTAGAAATTTTAAATACAAAAAAGAGGAGGCAGCTCAGCTGGTTGTGATCTTTGTGTGGCTGGGACAGTTTTGATGGTCAATGGCCTGGCTAGCATGGATTGTATTAGGTGCTTCAGGGTACAGCTGGAAGCAGAATTGTCTGGGACTATCACATAGCAAAAAGATTTTGAAGGGCTCTGACTCAGGGTCAGCTTGTAGTTGTTTATAATTGATGCATTTGATAATAGGGTTTTTTCAGCTTTTCTCTCTTGCATTAAAAAAATAATAATAATTTTGCCACGGGCATTTTATAAAGGTTGGAAGTGTGAGAGAAACTGCAGAAAGACGAGTAGTGGGGGAGCTGGGTGTCAGAGGCTATAAACGGATTTTCAGCCAGCATTAGTAATTAACAGTCATTAAAATTAATTGTCAAGTGTACAATTTGAAATGAAACATTTGGCTTCAATATGAGCTGTTTTTAAGTGTTGTTAAACCATTACCAAAGCAGACCAGAACTGTTTTAAATCTCCACTATCAGACTCCCACATCCCTGCCCAACTGCACTAGAGCTGAGTGTTCATTCAGAATTACCACTAATAATCTGGAAATAAAACTTTCAAAGAAATCACTGATTTCAGTGAAATTGCCTCTGAAATACCTGTTTTGCTAGAAAATCAACTTGGTTCCCCCCTTAGTGATTTTTAAGTGCTACTCAGCTCTTGGGAGTAACAAAGTAAAGGCAACTCCTTTTGTGTCAGTCAGTGGGCTGTCATGCTGTGTCCTTTCAAACCTACATTGACATCCCCAAAGAGATTTGTGCTGGTCTTAGTGAGAACCTCAGTCTGGGTCTGGATGTGAGGCTCAAGCACCACTTCTGGCACCTGGCTTACAGTACAGGACTTTTATTTGGTGGGGAGCACAAAAATGAAGAAAGCAACTTCACTTTTCCATCCCTCATTCTGTTTACAGACCTAACAATTAGAAACATTGTCTTTGACAATATGTAGTAAGGAAGCTGGAGATAACACGGATTAACTCTCAATTATTTCAGGCACACTTTTCAGAGCAAAGTGATTCCAGAGTCACTTTTCTCTACCGAGCAGAAAAGAAATAATTAAGGGCCAAAAATAGCTATTGGTGTGTTATAATCACTTCCATCATCGGTTCATGCAAATACATTTTGTACCACTTTAAGGTTTAAAGCAACTTTTGAAGTGGTCTTTTTTCTAGGAAGGTAAGTGGGATGAATTGGACCCAGTTCGAAATAAATTCTCACCATTATTAGGTGCAGTGTGGTTACTTGGCTGTCCATGCCTGTGAAGGGCAAAAGGCATCCCAGTCTACTCTGAAAGCTTAACCAAGATGGCTCATCACAGCAAGGTGGCCTGCTAGACATCCTGCAACTGCCTTTTCCCTTCCTCCATACACGGTTAACATGCTGGATAACAGGGCTGGAGGCAGATGGGAAAGCCTCGACTTTGCCTCTTGCCTTTGTGTTCTGGTGTGACAAGAGTGGTACACAATGCTTGTAACACCAGCCACAGCTTCAGCAGTGCAGAAATGTTAGTGCAGAACAGCTGCAGTTAGAACATGGTAAACAATATTGCCTGAAGTTGTTTTGGTAAAATTCTTGAAGTGAGGCTGTCTTGTGTAGCCAAAATATACTACTGCTTTCTGCACTGCATTCCAGGAATAGCCAGGGACTAGTTCAGACCACACAGAAATGAAGTAAATGCTGAGTTACTTTAGTATGTGCTGGGATGATCTAGGTCTGTGATCCCAGGCCTGTGATAAAGGATCAGAGTTCAATCCTGCCCTTTTGGTCTCTGAAGTTGTAGGGGGAGTGTGAAGTAAGTCTGAAGCCATGTTCACTTATCTTCTTGCATTTCCAGTCATGGCACCTTAAAGAGATTACAGCCTTCAACTGCTTCTCATCTTCCCTCCACCGCCCTGCTTGCTGGTTGGGCTGTTTGAGTGCTCACTAACCCACTTCAGTTTCAGTCAGCTGGGTTAGCAAAGATCCACTGTTCAACAGCTACTGTTTGAACTGATCTGGCTCATTCTGACAGGCTATCAGGTTATACCAGCAGCAAAGAAGCATGGTGAAAAACAGATGGGGGAGTAAGTTCTTCAGCTGGAACTCAGATCTGAATCCATGCCTTGAGAGTATGACTCACGGGGTTTGCATCACGGTACCTTATACACTGGAGGAGGCAAACTCTGAGTTATATTCTGACCATGCTGCTTTTTACTGCATTAACTAAAAAGAACATTCTGCAGCTAAGGCAGCCAACCTGATAGAGCTCTTTGCTTCTGTGCTCAAACAACACTGCTTTCTGGTGTTCCCTCGGGGTCTGCTTTGCCAGCTGCCTAGTCTTACTATGTGATGTAGTTCTGTGTTTGTGATATGTGTGTTTGTATTGTCATTCGATGCGATATTGTGTCAGATACTGCTATTTCCATTTCATCTATGAAACACATACCTTTTAAGAGAAACTCAGCAGACAAGAGAATGGTTTGAGGGCAAACTCCCCACTGCAGTTTCTACATATCTCATATTTGACAGCTGTACTTAATGTCATTTCTCCACCACTCTGAAATCACAGAGATCTCTCATTTCTATCCCCAATTAGAACAAGATGTTTTTTTACCTGACTCTGCTTTCACTTAGATCAGAATAAATAAGAAGTAGCTTCACTGAAGACAAAAGACACATACTAGCTTGAAACTGCAGTGAGCCTGGGAGGTGGTGACAGTGTCAGTCTAGTTGGTATTGAAAAATAATTCATGTTTTATGGTCCTTTGCTCTGTGGATTTTCTCATCCTCATGTATGTTTGATGCCTTGATCATGAATGTAGAGGACAGTTGTTCTTTCTTGTATAAAACACTCTCTGAATTCATGCTCTGCACAAAACCTAGCCCCATGTTTGCCTTTGGAGACCTGCCCAGTGCATCTTCATACTTACTGACTCAGAAATGGACTGTCTTAACAGCCTCGTTTTACATATGGTTACAACTTGCTCTCAAGTTTTAACCACCCAGAAGCACACTGGCAAGCTCCTGCCTCCCAGGCAGTTTAAATTTAATGATTGACACCCTCCACGTATCCAAGAAAGTTTCTCCTAAGAATGCATGTTAATTTAATGGAGAGCAGACCATTTTCATCTCGTTATTCAGAAACTATCTGATTTCTGCCAGGCATGCTGTTTGAATTTCTCAACTGTTACCCAACTATTGCAGCTGGACCATCCTGCCGCAGTTGTGTTGTCTGTCATCCCTGACTGCCATCAGTGATAGCACTCACAGCACAATTTCTTCCTGTTTCAGATTCTTATCTTTGTATACTGATAACTCCTGTCTTCTTCACTTGTGCTTATGGACTTACCTTTTGTTGGTGAAGCAGTCATTTTTTCCCAGCCAGTGTCAGCCAATATCTGTGAAAATCCAGCCAATATGTAACTCTCTAGAAAAGTATTGGTGTCAGAAACATGTGAGTTTTCTCCTTTTTTAACTAATCTGCCTACTCTCTATCGCCTCCCTATTCCAGCAAAAAGTGTTTGATTTATAGATTTTGTAGTTTCAAACTCTTCTCCAATTTGGTGCAGTTTAGAGAAAACTATATATCAATTAGCCTTCTTTTCACTATCAGTCATGGCCAAGAAGCCAAGATAGATACTGGTAATTCATGAAAACAGGTCTTTTACTCACCAGTAATATCCTTCAGTAATCTAACCTATTTTTCATGTTTTACTTGATACTTAATCTCCAAAGAGCAGACATCATTGCATAGGATGAAATATTTTTATTATCTTCTAAAATTATGCTGTAATATGCCACAAAAGGAAATATTTAGAAGCAGAGCACAGGTTAAATGAGAGCATCACAGTATAATGTAGAGCCTTTGTCCCAATAGTAACCCAGATGAACAGAGAAAGTGAATATGGAAGCAAGCTTGCAAAACATATCAGCTTTGAATCAAAATTTGTAATATGTCAGAAGTTGCTACCTATGAGTTACACAGTACTTAGCAGAGAGATGGTTTCAAGACTACATTTGTACTGTCAAGGCCCAAAGCCTGAGCATGACAGAAACTTGAAATGGTGGATGAAATCTTTAAAAAGAACATCTTTCAGCTTGCTAGAATTCTGATTTTCTTGGGCAAGTCTCACTTTCCCTCTGTGATTGGATGAGGAAGAGAGATACATCTGAAACATATTAAAAACAGGATAAAAGTGAATAAAATATTACCTCTAGAATGACAGAGAAGAGTTTTAAATTATAAGATACTAAGTTTACTTCTCACATCTTGAAAACCTCTTCCAAATTTAAAACACATATTTCACCTCTGCCATAAGTTCTGTCACGCTTTTGATCACAATAGTTTCAGCCAAGACAAAATGTTTCAGAAATGAGGGACTCAATCCATAAAATTTCTGGTGCTGCTTGTACTTAACTTCTCCAAGTACCTTTTTAGGACTCCCTGCTTCTGTTCATTCAAAGAGGTGCTCAGGTTTTCAAAGCTCTCAGCTCCCAGTGATTCCTGGCTTTCTGAGCTGTGCATGCCAGGCTGTGTCAGCTGAAGCCGTGAACCGCGTGCCCCGATTCTGAGAGGCGCCAGTTTCTCTGTACAGTTTGCTGTTTAGGGGGGTGTCTGCACATGCTCAGACGTACCCACTGTTGCTGAAGTCTTAGATTAAATGTCCTATAATCAAAGGCAACAGATGTCATCTAACTTTCCTCATCAGGTAAAAATTCTTCGCCTTCTTTGCGCTGTGAGCGCCTGTAACTCTGAAATAATGTTTCTCTGTTACATGCCTTTCTCTTTTTTGGAGAAAAGCTTGCAGACAGTTGTGTGGGGCTGTAGCTGTAGCCAGTGGGAACAGAAGGAACTCTCTTTAGCAGGGAAAACCGCTTCTTTGTTTTTAAAATGGTCTTTGAGGAATCGGGGGTGTTATCTCCTTAAAGAAGAGAGCAAGAATTCTGGTAAAATCATTTTGAGAACACTAATAACAATCAGTCTTGATAATCTTTCATTTACTGGAAGCTGCCAAATGGAGACTTCAGATAGAAATAGCAGCAGCACCACTCCAGCCCTGCAGGTCACTCAAACACGATGCTCAATTTGAACTGGCCAGGCTGCAGGGGTACATATGGGCAGGCCAGTATTTCAGTGCTTTGCCCTGTAACAAACTGATACACTCAAAGAACTAATCTGACCATTTTCTTCCTTCTCTTTCTCTCCCACTATGTCCCATAGGCTTTCTGTCCCAGCTCGTCTATGACCGGCCGGTGACCGAGTGCATCCGGGCTGGACATTACGCAGCCAGCGTAATTATCAAGCGTTCAGGTTGCACCTTCCCAGAGAAGCCTGACTTCCACTGATAGTGGTGAATTGGAGGGATCAAGAGTAACTTCTGTGTTGCCATGGGATTGCTGCCTGAATTTTTCCTACTTCCCTTTCCTTACCTTTCCAGTACCTGCATCAACGCTTCTGTACTTCTGTTCATTGTATTCTAAACAAAATATATATTTCTATGGTGTTTTCCATTTCATACATCTACCATGTCTCAGTAGTCTTAACTTTTGGAAGCACTGCTAAGTGAAGCTTATTATCTCATCCATCGGGAAAAAGTGTTCTATTTACACAGTTTCCAAGGAAGTCCCATTTAAATGACACTGCTGATTAACACCATTAAAATACTTCTGTTGAGTTATCTAGTTTGTATCCAGCTGTGGCCAAATCCTATTCAACTTACATGAAATCAACAGACCTGACTTTGTCACTTAACCTTATAAACAGGGATTGTTCTTTCTATCTGGTAGAGTCAGACCTGTGTAAAAAGTGGTGTAAATGTCCCAGGAATTTCCATATATTGGAGTGTACAAGATCTGGCCATCAGATCCAGCCCAGCTTCCATGAAAGTACATCACTGTTTTGTCAGTAATTTAAAGACCTGATCCACAGTTGATATCGTGCATTCGGTCATCTTGCACTGATGGCAGTATCTTTGGGTCTGGCCACTTTTATCTGTCAGTACATTTATAGGTCTGTAGGTACAGTCACTTTTATCTGTCAGGTGAGTTAGCAGATAGGTACTTTCAGTGATTTCAGGGCAGATGCATGAGTTGATGATGAACATAAACATACAGATAGGTCCTATCTCTTCCATGTGAGCTTTCTAGAGGCTGCATTAAGGTACACATAATGAAAACGAGGTACAGAAATATTTATGCAGGATATATTGACAGGATATGCCAAATGGAATCTCTGAAACGCACATTTTTAAACTTTTAATTTACTTTGGATAATTAAGCAATATGGTGGATTTTGTTTGTATTTACAGTATTCAAAAAGGTGATCTGACACTGCATTCATTACTTTGCTATGTAATTTGATACTGATAAATAAAAATTGTCATACAGTAACTCCTGGTTTTGTATTGGTACGTGTCTGTCTTTCTTCTGTGTATCCTACTGAAATGGGACCAAGAAATGGGTGCTTAACCCACAGTACCTGCTAAATCTCAACATTTTATACATGACTTTTAGTGTCCAGGTGGGCATTCAAGAATGATCTCAGCAGTAAGGAAGAGAAGGAGCATCAAATTGGAGTTTGTACTGCAAAGAGATGAAAAATTAATGGCTAGGGTTCATCAAAGAATGAGAAGTCAGTGCAGGGTTCACACTTTACTGCCCAGGATGGAACAA
Source organism: Pardalotus punctatus (assembly GCA_013400915.1). Lineage (NCBI taxonomy): Eukaryota > Metazoa > Chordata > Aves > Passeriformes > Pardalotidae > Pardalotus > Pardalotus punctatus. The sequence continues at coordinate 563,911 of VZTX01007314.1, read as the reverse complement.
AGGACACACAGAGATTGAATGTTGTTATTGCAGTTTGTGTATTGCAACGAGCATGGGGAGGAATCAATGCTGTGATCCCAGTTCCCTTGTTTGGCCCAGTATCCAGTCTGGCACAGTGGACAACAGGCTCTGTCATCTTAGAGATCACCTGATGTGGGATTCCTGCAAGTGCATCAACCAGCAACTTCCGAAAATCCTCATGGGTCCATGGGACTGCACCACCACAAGCACAGAGCGCTGCATGGTGAGTCCCTGCTGTTCTGCCAGGCCTCTGGCTTGCACTTGCTACCTGAGAAAGGCCTTGTCTGTCTGCACACCTGCTCGTGAACAGCTTTGGTAAATAAGATTTGTCTGGTTTTGTCATAGTGCTACTCTCAAAAGAGCTTTAGGTTCTACATTTCTCATGTTCTGTCATAGGTGAGAGGAAGAGAAATTAATACATTGGAGTGAAAATAGAACGGCAAACAAAACTAAGAGTCTGCAATGTACATGGTCTTCAGGCTTTATGGGTTTATTAGAAGAATGTTATTTTTTTACATCTCATAGTTAATCTCTTAAGTTTTTAACTTGATGTATCTGTGTGATGTGTTTTAATCAAGAAAAACTGACATGCCAAAGATGGATGTGTTGCAGTCCCTGCCTTTAATGTATGGTCACATATGCCACACCACTCTTTACTGCATGAATTTGCCTGTCAGTAAGGCAAACCCCAGTGGTTTGGTGGTTAAATTTGCTGTTCCTGATGCTCTGCACCCATGACACTTTCCATTCCTTTTGAAACAACTTTATCAATGTCCTGGCTTGATCATTGTGGCTCATTTAAAATGAATGTAAGTATGTAGACATTGTTTATCTTACCAATGAAACTACAAGACAGCATAACTACTGTAAAGAAGGGGAGGATATGTAAAGGCAAGTAGTCATAACATTGTTGAGATCCCTTCCCTTCCCTTCCCTTCCCTTCCCTT
>VZTX01007314.1:545149-562920 GCA_013400915.1 Pardalotus punctatus | reverse complement strand
CCTTTCCTTTCCTTTCCTTTCCTACCCTTCCCTTCCCTTCCCTTCCCTTCCCTTCCCTTCCCTTCCCTTTTCCCAGTTCAGAATGCAAGAGAGTCAAGTCAGAGGTTCTGTTCTGAGTTTTCCACTGATGTGCTCAGTGAGCTTGGGCTCCTGACACTTGGCTTTGAGTGTCAGCTACAAAGCGTAATTTGAAGCCAGTGGGAGCAGCTGAGCAATAAACTGCTACCCAATTCATAGAAGGGCGTCAGAGTCCGACCTGCTCTATTTAACCATTCATTATTTCTCCAATATCTGTCAATGGATATTTTTGGATGCTGTATAGATACTTAGAAGCATATTGCCGAATCATGCTAAATAATTTCAGTTGGTGCTGTCAGATGGCCTGACGATTTAATTCTGGGTTTTTTTCCGAATCTGTATTCCTTTCCTTCTTCTTACTGCTGAAGTGGGGGGAGGGGGTTATCTATATAATGGCTAATGGTGTCACCCTTAATATTCTCTCACAAATAGTTTCTGTCTGTCTACCAGCTTATTCCACACAGAGGCATGTTAGAAAACTGGGCTTTCTGAAAAACATCATTGGAAGAATTGTCTGCCAGTGATGTGTGCCATTGTCTCAAATCCCAGATGGGATGACAGAAGTGGCTCTGTCACTGAACTTGAGCCATTATTCAAACCTAGTGTTGTTACCTGGGTTAGTATCAGGAAAACAAATATTGGAAATCCATTTCCCACTAACCAACAGCCAAAGCATCCCTCACTTGTAGAAAACTTACCATTTGCTGGAAATAAAAGTGCATCTCCAGTGCCCAGCATCATGCGTTTTAGGCTTGTTTTCATACCAAGTGGGTAGCAATGCTGCTCAGATTAACAGGCAAGGAAACAGGCCCAGTATTCAGAAAGCCACTTGCTAAATAGCTGAGAAGAATTATGAGCTGGGAATCAGGAAATAAAGGTTGTACGTCTGTTTCTGCAGGTGATCCACTGTGTAACTTCGGGCAAATCACTTTCCTCTCTCAATCTCCATCTCTCTGTAAAGATAATAAGCTCAATGAGATGGTAAACTTGAGAAGTGAAGGTGGTAAGAATAATTCAAGAAGAGTAGTATCAGCCACATCTCTGCCTGTGCTCATTGCTGATTTTTTTAATATATGAATGCTCTGTTTTGTACATGAGCTAATGTAGAGCTGTTTGTTTACCCTTGAAAAATAGTGCTAGCTGTTACTATTTGTGTGAGGGTTAAGATAGGAGAGGCAAAGAAGGGGAGAGGGCAAGTAAAAAGCTTTACTTGTCTGAAAGTAAAGTAAAATATGCTACATGAAAATGACAATAGAAATGCACACTGTTTTAAGATGACAAGTCTGGGAACAATCTTTAATTTAAAGGGTCTTATCCACAGTTTTCATAAAGAAATGTTAATTAAAAGTGTGATGACATGTTTGGGATTTAAAGGAAATCATTCTGCAAAGGATTTATAGCAATCACAGCTCCAGAGCATTAGGATTACAGATCCTTGTGCTGTTCCTTTTCAGTGATCATGTGATTGGCCTGCTGTTAAATATAGCTCCCATTTAGCGAATTGAGACAGGCATGGGAAAGGTAGGGAGAGTTTCCCTTTAACCAGTGGGATTTCAGAGGTGTTGGAGATTATACAATTCATTAGTTTTTACATAAGATCAAAGGGAAAGAGGAAGTCTTAATTTGGGCACCAACTGCTACTGTCTGAAAGTCTTGCAGATTAAATGAGAAGAGAACATGTGCAGCACTAACTGCTTGTGTTAGAGCATGAGACTATTGTTTTATATCTCACTAACTCATTGTTCCCTTCCTGGAGATAATTCTCACACTTAAGACCTTCAGAGATAGTTATGTCTATTGTGAATAGTTCAGCAACCAGCTGGCTCAGAGGTTATTGCCTAAGCATCTTTCCCTTGGTCTAATCCCCTGCAAGGTTTTTTTCTGGGCAGTGTTATTAATCTAAAATGACTGCTAACTGACTCCTGTGTCAAACATTATTCATTATGTGCTTTAAATGCTTCCTGCAGAGGCCAAAATAAATTTTGCTTTTTTAAAAACGGACCACAAGGAGTGCCTGTGTAGGATATTTCCTAAAAGATTAGACTCAAAATGGCAGTTTAGATGAGGAGGGGAAAAAATTGTCTTCAAAACAAATCTTCACAATTTAACCGGCAACATATAAAATGGACAAACCTCAGTTACTAAAACCCACTCTTCATGTAGAATTATCTATAAGTTGCTCCTGTGAGATAAAACATGCAGCCATGCAGGGCAGGAGAAATAATTTTATGAAGACATGGAATAAGTGACTTTATTAGAAAATGAAGACGAAGCAAACAAAATTCTTAAAAACAGTAATTCATTTGTGTCTGGGGTTTTTTTCAGGTGTCACTGGGGTTGGCATAAAGCATGAGGGGTTTTTTGTGTCAGTGACACTGACGAGCCTTGCATGTGTAATGGCAGTATGGGAAGAGAGAGAGACGGATAGATTTGAATAGCAATAAGGTGGGTGTTCTTCCAGTGTGAAAAGAGCATGGGATTCATGTGTACTGAGATGAAGTATAGCCTTGCTGCACAGTGCAAATATTTAATGCTGTTCTAACTACCCCCTGGTTATTGGAGTGTGACAGTTAATAGCCGTCAGCTGCCAAACGCAAAAGTTAAAAAATGAAGCCAAGTCAAACTCGAAACCCACAAATCATAAATGGGCTGTAGCTTAGCAGGCAGATCATCTCCAAAGTTTAGAGCCGTGTCGACCTGAGCTGCCTCTCAAGTGAGAGAAGGATCCAGTGCATCTGTCTTCAGGTCCTCACTTTGCCAGGTACTCACAGGCAAGTTTTGGCTGGGCTTTCTGCCTCCCAAGGCCCTGGCACTCCCGAGTGACATTTGTAAGGGAGGTTGAGTAAGGGCTGGAATGAAGAAAAGCAAAGCATTATTATTCTGGATCAAATATCTCAAGCCAGTGGTGCAGTGTAAATGCATAGAAAAATGGAAGAGCTCCTAAACTGGGTGTGAGAGAAATTGTGTGCTTAGAAAGCCTCCCTGTCTGTGGTGCCATGGAGATCGTAACATTGGAGTAAAATATTGCCCTGAAAGAAGCATTACTGTGGAATAATAACAGCATATGAGAGAATATTTCAAAAAATAGGTTCAGCTTGAAAATCACCTCTCATTCTACCTATTATTTTTCTTACCCATGCTAGAAGTAACACTTCACTGTACTTAAAAATTGCTCTACTTGAAACATACCTATTTTTTGGGGCCCTGGGAATAGTTACATTCTCTCTTCCCCTCTGTATTTGCTGGCTGTTCCTCTGTGATGGCAATTACCAAATATAAGTGATTAGAAGGCCATGCTGCCCTGGCTACACAGTGTCCCTTCAGAGGACAAGGCAGAGCTCAAACACACGTCCTGCCCCAGTTAGCTTTATAAAAAGAGTAGGTTTGGGGTTTTTTAAGGAATGAGGCAGTTAAAATCACAGTAGTTTTTTTCCAAAAATTAGATTGTTGTCATATTTGTGGATCAGTGAATTACAAATTAAATCATGGATCTAACTTTGGGATTAATATTCAGAAATATTGCTTATTGGTGGGGCTATTAATGGCACTCAAATAACTTGCAGAATTTCCAGGGTTCTTCTATCAACCTATCACATGGACAGACCTATTTTAGTCTGGCCTGTCCTAAAGCATAGCCAGCTGCTGTGGCTGTCTTGCAGGGTAAGGACAAAGCTTTCCTATTCGTCTCCCAAGGTCAGTACAATAACAAACACATTTTATGTCTGATAGTAAAAAAGCATTTGTCAGTGCAACTTTTGCATTCCGTAAATGGTGACAGATTTCACAAGATGAACACTCTGGATTTAGGGAAGGCTGTGCCCCAGATACAGGGTGTTTTGCATGTATCATGAATACATACATAATATATTTCATTGCCTGAAATTAGCAGTAAAACAACCTTTTGAGACTTGATGTTTATTATGCACCACAGCATTTCAGGACAAAGCAGGAAACAAGATTTTAGCACATAACCCAGCAAATTCAGCTTGGGAAAGGAAGAAATTAATTTGGAATGACTTGTCATAGTGTGTTTACTATAGAAATTTATGCCAGCTCAGAAGTTAGCCCTTCTACCCTCCAGCAGCAGCGGCAGCTTAAATTGGGCCATGGGAGTCTCACAGAGTAGGAAGTTATTTGAGTTTCCCTGAGGCTCAGAGTTCTGCCCTGAAGAAAGCCTCACATATTGTTGTCTCAAAGAAAAAAGATAATTGTTGTGTGCTTGGGTTTTAACTTGCACGGTATCAGCTACAGCTTTGCAGTTTGTGTTGACAAGCAGAAGTACTGTGTCATCCTGAGCATGACAGATCTGCTCACCTCTGCCTGACACGGTGTTTGCTTGTCCCTCTTCATCTACCTACAAAGTCACAAGTAGTATGTTTTATTTATCCGAGGCTAGGAACTTTTTCCTAATGACCTCATTTTTCTAAAAGAGATAAAGATGGGGCAGTGTGGAGGACACCTCCCCTGTATCACAGTTCATACTTTCTGAGAAAATCAGCTTCCCTGAAGACTCACTCACTCTTTGATGAACTGAGGATGGAAGAACTACCCTGTGCTAAAAAGGCCAGTGAGATTTCTAACAATCCATTGTTGCATATGTCTCTTCCTATATTTCACACGGTAGTGAGAAATCAACTCTCTTATACCAGCAAGGAGCCCTAGGACTGGCCTCTTTTATTTAATTGGCTCTAATTCTTGTTCTTTAATTTTCTGTGGATATAACCTGCCCATCCCAATGCTGTGCTACTGAGTGGGAGCAGAGCACAGGGCATTTGCCCTTGCAGCCCCAGTCACAGCTGAGTTGTGCAGCTGTTGGGTAGCTCACAGGGCAGAAGTGATCATGAGGGGCTTCTTTTACTTCCCCTCCAAACATCACTGGCAAAAAGAAAACAGACACAAATGCCTGTTGCACAGGCCTCTTGCCTCTCAGTTCTGCTCATTTCATGATTCTTTTTGGCTGCCCCTTTCCTTCCAAATCCTAGCTGTGAATACTCATCTTTAAAAGTAAAGCACCATGGAAGGGTCCCTCATGCAGGACTCTCGCTGGCTGCCGCTCCTGCTGAAATAAAAAGATTGCAAGAAGCAAGGATTTGAATGAAGGACAAACGTCACATATGCTGTGTGCTATGGAGGACAAATGCTGCATACAAAATATGTTTAATTACTGAGTTAATTATCCCACTAAAGTCTAAATGTTGGTTTTTGGCACTCCCCCCCCCTCCCTTAGTTGTTTACTTTTATCAGTTAGAAAATAAAAAATCAATGTCATGAAAAACATAATTATATTCTTACTAATCTGGAGTGTTTTCTCATTTGAGTACTGCAGTCTGATGCATTTTATCACTTTCCATCAGATTACAGCAGTGGAAATTGCCAGCTAAGAGCTATGGCTTTAGAGCAAAAAGGTGGAATAAGCAAACCCACCCCAAAGCCATGTGCCTTGCCAATCAAATCTTATTCCTAATGACAAAGCTTCTGTGATTTCCTTTATGACAATACATGACTAGCTAGTGAATAATTGGTTCAACAGGAGCTTCATTACAGTCCAGAAGAGAAAGCAGGTATTTCATATGAATAATTTGGAATGATTGGTAAAGATGAGGCATTATTACAGGATTGCCTTCTGCTCCACAGTCAGAAATATGCAGCCTTTTCCTTGTTGAAGTACGAAAGCATTTTGTTACAGTTCTGGGTTCTCCCAAGTGGTGGATGATCTTGCTACTCAGTAAAATGACTCTTTGGTTGTTACTGTTTATGGATTAAATGCACTCATTCTTTACACAAATGGAAAGTAATTGAGCTTTATCTGGGGAGCCCAGCTGTGGACACATCCTCCCACTCCCTGCTAGAACAGGTTTTGGTGTAAGCTTTGGATGCTTCACCAGCACTGCAGCACACAGCCTGGTGACGCTGACCTGCCAAAACCTGGGCCCTGTGACTGTGTACCTTGGCTGTCCCCACCACGCTGCTTTACTCTGTGCCATCCAGGCTGGGCTGGAGAGGACAAACAAGTGAAGTGCCTCAGGCTGTCCTCAAGGGCCCTGCCACTACAGTCTTCCAGATGGGCAAAAACAATGCAGGAAGCTCAGCCTGGTCAGTGGAGTGAGCGTTGCCCAGCAGAGTGACCTGTGGGCATTTAGCAGAGTGGATGAGCCCATGTCAAAGCCACCCCACTGAACTGCTCCCTCGTGCCAGCACCCTTACCCTGACCCCCACGAAGCAGGGCAGTGAAGTCCAGCAGGGTTCTGCAAGTAAACCACACAGATACTCACATCACACTCATGTCAAGTGAGAAAAAGGCAAAAGGAGCAAGGAACAGAGATGAGCTCGAGATTTTAGGGAATGACCAAGTCCTCAGACTGGGACCTGACGCCCTGTAAACACGGACCTTTTTTGTTTAATTGCACCTCTGGGCTCCCTCCCTTGTGATGAGAGCCCAATCCTCCCAGCGCAAGTATTTCTGACTAGAGCCAATTAACCTTACGGCCTTGCTTGGGATTTCATATGCCCCTAGATTTGCCATATGGCATCCTAAACTCTATATATACCTCAGATTTTAACAACCCCCCCTTTTTTTAAAGGGAGGACCAGTTAATTTCTTTACCCTGCAATGACAGATGCTTCACTTCAATGAAAAATCATTCAGTGATTCTGGCAGCCCCTAAATTGAGTTGCCTGACTCCAGCCATCTTGAATGAATGTGAGCTCAACATGGGAAACTCAGCAGTGGAGCAGCCATCTCCTTGTCTGTACCCCTGAGGATAATGAAGCCTTCTCCAGTACGTCATTCCAAGACATCGTCTGTGAAGCTTTAAAACAGTCAGTGAATGCATTAAAATATCACTTTAAAGATAACCTCATAAGGTCATTCAGTCTTGAGGCAGTGCTTTGTTAGTGATGCACAGTGTCGGGGTGTAGGAGTTCAGAGTTCCTTACTGTCTGTTGAGTCTTTTTTAGGTCGAGTCAAAGAGGGCCTTAAGAAGTACCAGTAAGGTTCTAAGTACCCCCAAGGAAACAAACCCACATTCCAGCTGGACCCTTTTCTAAGAGGTTCACCAGTCTGTGCCACAGCAGGACCATGGTGCAAAGGCAGGTCTCGAGGAGAGCATATTGGGTGAGCATCTGCTGAGAGTGTCCGTCTGTGTGCCAGTGGACGCACGTGCCCTCCTGCTCTGGCCTCTGCCTCTTTTGACAGGAGCCAAAAACCAGGGAATTGATTTTTCACCCAGCGTACCCACTATAGTACAGCACAGTTATGCTGATGTACAGAGACATACGCTACCTGCCAGAATCTGGCTAATTCCTGCCAAATTCATGACTGTAATAAATAACAACAGCCATGTTGAACATGATCCTACTCCTCTAGGCAGTGAATAAAACAGCCTTCCCAAATCAGAGGCTGTGGCCCGATGTCAAGTGGCTGCAACCCAGCCAACTCAGAGCAGCTGAGGAGGCTCCGTATACCAGAGGAGATTCACTGCAGGGGACCTTACAGAGGGGGAAGCAGGTTTCGTTTGTTAGGAGTGCTCATTTGCGTGGGTAACAGTTAATCTGAGCTCTCCCTTACCATGCTAAGGCTCGCCACCCCATGTGTGCTTCAAATGTGGAGCACCACATTATCCGTGCAGGACTGAGAATCTCCAGAGGGTCCAGAACCTTGGCAGACCATTCTCTGCAGTTTTTGAGTTTACAGACGATGCCCCTGTTCATTTCCATATCCTTGCAGCCTGCTTTTTAAAGCGTTTACCCCACCTCTTTTCACAGGTCTTCAGGTGGCTGCTCTGCCAAGTGTGTACTGCTGGCGGTAAACAGTCCTGCCTGAGATGAGAACTCATAGCATCAGGATTGATATGTGAAAAACATCGACGAATTCAGGACATGCAGCAACAGTGAGCAGGATTGCTGTGAACAGTTTGGCCATTCATTAACAAAAAGAAAATATTTGTCATCACTTTTCCCCAGAATGTTTTTACAATGGCAGCTGCTACCTGAGCTGGTATTTGTGTTGCTGAGCAAGTGAGCAGCATCCTAAGGAAATAAACACGCAGGCAGGTGTGCAACCATGCTCATTTGCTGCTTTTGAGGGCAGGAGAAGGGTGATGTAATTAGCAGACACATGTTTAAATTTTTAATTAAGAGTTTTAATGGATTTTTCACTGCCTACCAGAACACACATGCTCTTACTTTCTCACTTTTTCAGTCTGGGTTCCTAAGGAAACCAGGCTTAGTCAGTCATGCTGCCTGCCTGCCAGCCAGCCTTCCTTCTTAATCAGTGTTGAACTCTTTCGGGTTCATGGCAGGCGAACACCACTTTTCTGGTAAAATCATGACTGCATCACAACACAGTGGTAGGAAAAGGTCTGAGCAGCTGCTGCAGAGTTTAGCAGTAGGCACAAATAGATTTCTTCCAGGAACAGGGCTGAGACTCCAGCAAAATCACCAGGGGAAGAGGGAAGAAGGCATGAGAGGAAAGAAGGGGAAAAAGGAAAGAAGGTCCTGATGGGTTGTCCACAGCTTCCCCAGACCCCTCTTACTTACTGTTCAGAGCAATTTTTTAACATTTTTTTAGTCTCATGCCACTTGCTGGTGCAGTGAAACTCTCTGTGGTGGCTGCATGATACAAGTTGCAATGCTGGGCTGAAGGGCACAAAACTCAAAGATGCATTGGACTGCAAGAGTTCCAAGTGTCACTGCTCACATGAGTTATTGTTCTTGTGAATTATTTCCAGAACACCTCTATACTTTTGTATATAGAAAGGCTGGAGGTCTAAGAAAAAGAGTTCCCAAAGTTTCCAGACCAGAGTTCTTATCCCTGAGAGAGTGGAAACAATGCAAGATTATTAATATTTCTCCTTACATGGTTCAGTATTATCAGTGGTAGTTTTCATTCCTGGATGAAGCCACCATTTCTCCTCTTCTGTGAAGGCAAATGGGTTAACATTTTTGCTGAGATCATCAGTCTTTAAAAACTGTGGAGATTTGGAGGGGAGCAGCCTGTCAGGAAGCAGCAAGATCTGGCTCTCTGCAAGGAAAGGTGAGCTGGAAGCTAAACACACCATCACAGCTGGCAGAGCAGGAGTCTCACCACAGCCCCCAGTGAGCCAAACAAGGCAGGTCCAGTGCAGGTAGCGAGGATCAGGCACAGCCCCATGGACACCAGGCGGGTTCCTGGTGATAAGGCAGGTCTGGGACCAGGCTGGAAGTGAACTCCAGGTCAGGGTCTAGGTCCCGAGCAGTCGGTCCAAAGCCAGGGACAGGCATGGCTGCAACACAGCAGGAGCTTAGCTCGGATGGGGGCCCAATGGAAGGGGCTTAGTGTAAAAGCAGGTCCCACAGGAAGTGGTATCAGCCCTGGCTGTGTCCCAGGCCAGCAAAGGAGTGGGGCAGCTCGGCTGTGCGAGCTCCAAGCTGGCCCCGAGCCCAGACAGCCGAACAGCCAGGAGGGGACAGGCTCGCAGGGCCCTCAGACAGAGCCCTCATCTCTGTGTTTGCCCTTGCTGAAGCATGGAATAACTCAGAAGGTTGCTATGTGGTGTGGAATGGTCCCTGATGGCTTTAAATCCCCTAATTTTCCCTTTTGGATTTAGGCTTGCCAGATATAACTGCTGCTTTTTGCCTGGTGGTCCGGCAAATGATTTTTCCAAACCTATGGGGTCTGACGAAATCATGAGGCTACTCAGCACCTGCTGGTGAACACTCTGGTGAATATGGGCTGGAGAAGACCCTGTGTTTGTGCACCATGTGAGATGGATGACCACGTGGGGAGTCCAACTGGAGAGTCCTCAGTATTAAAGCACAGAAGCTGATCAGCCAGAAATCTAGCACATTGTTACAGCCAAACAAAAATAAAAACTAAAAAAAATAAAAAACAAAGGAAGAAGAAAACAAACCCAAACTAAGCACCAAGCTCTTCCTGTATGTGCACAGCTTGAGTGGGAAAGTTGTTCCACTTCACCCATGCAGCCCCTGTGCCCTCAAGGCTACACAAACTCACCTGGCAGCTGGACTGGGCTCTTTTCTTACTTGGGATCTGAGCTCTCAGGCAGTCCCAGCACGGTATAAAAGAACCTGAATGTTGCAAAGCAAACTGGCAGGGAATTCCCAGCTCCACAATACAAGAAGTTTCTTGTCCCATAATTGGGATCTGCATATTTGTCTTGATTGTTTTGCTGCAAAATACCTCAGTGAAACTATAAAGGATATATTTGACATCTATAGCTGACAGGCTTTTCTATACCGTTCACCAAAGCAATGTTTTGTGTGCCTTCTGTTGTATTTGCTAAAGGAATTACCCGTGCATTAACACAGTTTACGATCACTTTCATTTTTGTTACTGTTGCACCCTCAGCTCGTGGGTAACTTTGTTTCTGAATTCCTTCCCCGAGGTGCCCGGAGGTAGCGCTTTGTTCTGCGCTGGCGCCGGGCTGTGCCGAGCTGCTCCCACAGGGTCCCTTCTGCTTGCTCCAGCCATTTCCAGGATGGCCGAGGGAGGGATGAGCACTCGGACTGGGCTCTTGGTTTATATCAGAGGTTCTGCTTAAATTGCAGGGCACAAAAGATGCCTAAAGGCCTCTGCCACAGTGGTGTGTCTGTCAGAGCTGCTGTTTGAAGGGATGTGGGGATGCCTCATTCCCGCTCAGCGCTGCTGGAAAGGTGCACTTACACTGCAGCCAAACAAGACCCAGCCTGAATCTGGCTGGGGAAACAATCTTGGAGCCTTTGGATCTCTCCCCCATCCCCCAAATCTCTTTTGTAGACAGAGTGTTGAACACAAATGTTGTAGGAGCAGAAAGAAATTATTCATGTTAAGACTCTCTTCTCAGCTTACTTAGAGAATACAATTGGGATCTTAAACTTGTTACTGCACGTTTTGCTGGTAACCTGCTTTGTTTAGATTGTTTACATTATTTTAATAGCCTATATATAAACCATATAACATATCATTGCACTAAAAATATGTGTGGATATGCGGGTATGAGCATGTCTCTACAATTTTACAGAGATATGAAGTCATTTAGATTTTAATATAAAAGTCGTCTTCTTAGATTTTTACATGCAGTGCCAGCTTTTCAAGGTCCTGGCTTAAAATAATTGTATTAATTTAGGAATAAGATTGCATTAGACTTGTGGGAGAGTTTTAAGACAAAAATGGAAAATATGACATAGAATTGGAAATATAAGATACATTTTGGCTTCTTCTGTCCATATTCAAAACCTACAAAATGGGGGGAAAAATCTGAAACTTAAAAACAAACAAACAAACAAATGAGCAAACACCAAACTCTTAAAAAAGCATCTGGTAGGAAAAAAAAACAAACAAAACAACTCTTCCAGGCTTCCTTTCAACAGGAAAGCATGTATCAAGGATTCAAGTGAAGGAGAATAACAATATTTGGCTGGACTTCAGGCTGGTTCTAATAATGATTCTTTCAAAAGACTATTTGAATCCTTATAGTCAAAAATACTTGCCACTCTTTCTCCATGTGAAATGTTATAAATCAAAAGGCAGTGGATATTGTAAAAAGTCCTGAAAGTATATGGATGAGTTTTCCACTGAGCATCCCAAAACCTGGAAATGTCACAGACCCTTTAATTCACCCTTGCTAGCACCTTCCATGGAGTATAGCCTTCATGGGAACTGCTCAGATACTCAGATATTTGCAGTGGCATTTTTGTGCATGGCAAACTCACAAAATGTAAGGTTTTCTTTTCCCTGGCAGTGCAATATGCAAATACACTCCACTGATGCAAAACTGAGCCCACTTAGTGCAGCTTATCATACTGAAATAGCCTCATCAGTGCAAACACCCAGCATCCTCTTACCCAGGCTGTAATAAGATCTCAGTGACATATACACGGGTTTGTAGGATCAGATTATTATTTGTGTAACATTAAAGTCCTACTCTATCTGGCAGGCCAATGTATGGCACTCTTCATGACATCTAGTTATCAAGAGAAGTTGAAGATAGAGTGCATCTCTCTGGGAGAGCATTAATGGCCCTGATGAGACTCAGCTGTAGCTTCCCCACTTCCCCACCAGCCCCAGAGCCCCCTTCCAGCTCGGCCCTGGGCTGTGTAGCAGGAGCTCAGCTGCAGCCACACCTACACCTGGCCATGGGCTCTGCTTTTCCAGGTCTCGGTCCACACCAGCTCTGCAGCTTTGCCTTGACTTGGGCCCTGCCTCATCACCACGGACCTGCCAAGGATCACCATGCCCAGTCCAGATCCTGCCAGGCTTCACCTCAGACCTGTCCCATCAGCACAGACTTACCTGGTGAGTTTGACTTTCAGTTAAACTGGGCCCTAATCACGGGGCCTGCCCTTCCCTGCTCCCTTGCTGCCAGTCCTGGGATACCTTTTGGCTCCTGGGGTGCAGGGAGCAACTGAGCCTTGCTGCTCCCTGATGCGGTACCAGCAACAAGAGAACGAAACTAGGGGATGAGTTTCAAACTCAAGGAAACTTGTTAATAGTGGAATCTGTGACTCAGCACCCCTGCCACCACTAGGATGGGCCACATGAAGGATTTTTTGTAGTGTGTCTCAGACTTTGCCTCAGCAGCATGAAATATAGGTCATTAATTAATTAGAAACAATTCAGTTGTATGATCATAAAATTGTTTTTCTGTCCATTAATGGATGTAACTCATCTGTCTCTGTCACAAGTGCTCGTATTTGTCTCTGGGGGGTTAACTCTGTCTAGCCACAGGAAATAATAATCCTGCCTTCTTAAATACAGCCGTAGAGCTGTCTGTGTAGCAGAGAAGCCTGGGAGCTAGAGCAGTGGCAGGCTACTTCTACGCAGCAGTGCAGCAGGGGACCAGGGTGGGCAGAAGCAGAAGCACAGGCTGAAAGCTGTAGGCCTGAGGAACCTGCCAGCTCCAGCTCTGAGTCCTTCTGATGCCCCTCTGCTGAGCTGCACATCACACACAGCCTCCCTTTTTGCTGAACTAGCAATGACTGCTCTGCTCCATTGTAATTCTTCATAAGAGAAGACAGACTTTTGTCCCTGGCAGACACCTGTCTGTCTTGAAGTATATGCACAGTATAAAGTGCAGATTTTCTGGACTTGTGCTAAAGAAATCTTTATCAGCAGATTCTGGTAGGTAGTGGTGCTTCTTGGTGTGTGCAGGGAATGACTTTACTTCTTCACTGCATATTTTGTGAACTGTCACATCTTTTGATCTTAAAAAAAAATGCTGTACTAAGCCTCATCAGTTCATAAAGCAGTGTTGAAAAATATAAGATGCTGCTGAAATTAACTGTTGCTTAAATCCACATATATTGTGCAATGTCTAAAAGCTCCTTTCCCCACAACCTGAAGAAGATGAATTTAAAAACCAAACAAACATACGCTCCTGCAGCTCCCCCAAGGTCAATATGTAGTCATTCAACTCAAGCAGTCAGTCCTGCCTGTAAAGAACAACACACTTTAATATTGCAAGACTCATGATGGAGATCACAGTGGTGTCAGTTCTCAAATCAAAGAGAATTAAAGGTTCGTGTTCCTGTCCCAAGAGAAGGCAACTGGATTTGAAGGGTTTGTCAGTCTAAAAGTTTCAAACACAAACATGTACATATGCCTGCAAAGTCAGTCTTCTTGAATGTATGAATAACCTTTCTCCAGACAGGATAGTGTAGCACAAAACCCTCTGAATGGCAGTCTTTGGCACTATTAAATGTGGTGCGGTTTTTGTAATCTTTCAGTTAAAAAGTATTTCAAAACAGAAAGGAATGTGGCTACAGGTTGCTAAATTGGTTACTAGAGAGGAATATGGCAATTGCTTACCCCAAGATAACCATTTGAAGTAAACACTAATAAAGAAGAAGAACTGATTTAGGACTATAATTAAGGTTGCAATGTCTTGGAACACAGTCGAGAAAGATTTAGACTGAGCATAAAGAAAAAAAATACCAGAAAGCTGCAAGGTGTGTATTCTCTGAAATGTCAGGGATGTATTGGGGGAACCTTCGCCCATGTCACTTTAAGGTTGCTCACTGAGAAATGGGCACAACTGAGTTGCACATTTGTTCTGGACATTTCATTTGCATATAATCTTTAAATTTAAGATCTAAAGAGCACATTTTAAGGAGAGTTCCTGATGAAAGAAGTTAAATTTACCAAGCTTTCCTCATTTGGATCTATGTTCTCTGCTTCATCTCTATGACCCTATACTTGGAGCACTTACAGAACTAAATCGTTAACCCAAAACAAGTCACTTCTTTCCTCCTACCTTCTCTCAAAAAGCAGGAAAAAAAATCAGAGAAATTATGAAGAGATTTTTAACTAGATAAAATCAAGGAAATTTCAAATTGAAGTAGGTCCTTCTATTTAAACAGTAGTTAATGCTGTTACTGATTAGAATCACAGTAGTGCCTGGATGTCTTAGCTGAGATTGGGGGTGGGGATAATGTCACTTGCTTTATACTCTAGATCAAAAAGACAGCCAAAGGAGGAATTACTGTCTCTGTATGATAGAAGATGAAACTTGGGGAGGTTAAGTGACTGCCTCAATGAGAGGCAGCCTGTAACAAAGACAGAAAACGAAGCCAAAGCGTCTGGGTTTCAGTTTGGTGCTTTATTCCAAACTCTTTCCCTCTGCCAGGGAGCTTTGTTAGGGTAGGACTCCAAAAAGGTTTGCTGTTATTTCACCAGTGCATTTCTGCCTGTGTGAAGCAGGAACTACAGTGCTTGGATCAGATGGGCTTTGTGGCATGAATTGGAGCCAGTTAACGTAGCTGGCTGTGGGTTAATTCTTTATGAAATGAGATTGTTGTTCATGTGTGTCATGCAACTGCACTCAAGAGACCTGATTTTGATTGCTTGCATTACCAGCTGGGAAGTCAGAAGTTTGTAATTTTAGAAGCAAAAGGAGAAATGTAATTTCCTGGACTTATAGATGATTTTTTTAAAAGCAATTATCCAATGTCTATAGAGTCAACATGTAAACTCAGTGTTAATTCTTTTCTAAGAGGTTAATTGTTATAAGAAGAAAGAAGCTCATATGCAGCAATTGAAATTGAGTGGGTTCAACATTATATTCAGAACCCCACTCCCAAGCTGAACATCTTCTCTCTAATAATCCTCAGCATTTATACAGATAGGAGCATTTCTGCTTTGCCAAGAGGGAGGTTAATATCTTTGCTATTTTACAAACAAGAAAACTGTAGCAAGGAGCTTTCAGCACATCTAGAGACAATGCCATGCCTTTAAAACTCAAAAGGTCCTGCAGCCAACTATTGTGTTTAATCTCTTCACCCATATTATTTTCCATTAGACTATTTGTCTGATAATTCGGGGCTGTAGATTTGCAGCCAAGGAAATATTGGAAAAAAAAAAACAAAACAAGTGAAACTCTGAAAGAAACAAAGGACTAGTAGACTTATTTACTGTCCTTTCTGAAATGTAGGCATTCATTTTTTCTGGATCTAATAAATATGGAATTATTTTTCTTATATTCCTGAATGGTCTCAATTTACACATAACTTTCAACTATACTTATGCTTTAATTTTAACCAAATTGCAGCATTGAACTAAAAGGCCAACTTTTGCTAATAAAAGCATAGAGTTTATCGTGAGTGCTCATTCTTTGATATGCTGCCTGAATTAATAAAGAGAATTTCTAATTTACCATTTAAATGGTATTTCAAATTCTACCAAACCCAATTCTCAGTATAAGGAAAACTTGAAGTATAATAGATAATTTGATAATATCAAAAAACAAACAAACAAACAGGCCAGCAAGCCCCAAAATAGAAAATGCATGTATCCAATGCAAATTCTTTCCCATTTGTTTATTCACTTTTACTACTAATTGAAAGGTCTCCTATGTGTCTTGGCATTTGCAGTGACAGCACTTGTGAGAAAGTTAGTTTTATGATGTAATGTGGGAATTTATTACATATATTTGTAGATTCCTTTTCTGTTAGGTAATTCAGTATTTGCTTTCTTTTTGATTCTTTTATGTATCCCTTACTTCCCAGAAAGAGCACTGGGGCCACAGATGAGCTCTTTATTTAACTTTAAATTATTTTAATTTAGTCCAGAGTTTCCAAAGATTAATTATTTGGTGTGCTCTACTTCAGATTGCTTCATTTGCAGGAAATTAATGTTCAGCATTACTTGGAAGTGAAGGAAAATGAACAGGTCATTTATAACAGCCTGTCATTAATACCATACACATATTTTTCTATTCCTAATGACTGGGATTTTAAATCAGCCATACAAAATTAAGCCCAAGCATGCAAACACTTAAGGTATGATAGTCAGCCCTCATCTTTTAAAAGATTTGGGTTTATTCCCTGAAACAGGTGTGTAAATTCATAAACACACACATGAGTATCCCCACTAAAAACTTCAAGACTATTCAGTTGCAGTCACACATCTTGTTCAGACCACACCAAAGCTGAGTGAGAATTGATCAAGGTTCTTGGTACCCACCTTCTCTCCCCAAACTATTCAGGCATAATTACATCTGTGATAATTCCCTAACCCGATACAGTTTAGCTTATACACTTTTAATGGCAGGTCATTTCTAGGATGCCTGAAAAGTTCTTTGCACCTTCTGTGGGGCAGTTTGTGTGTGTGAGTGACAATTGAGGGGATGACTCACTGGATGCAAGTTAAGCATCCAGCTCCTGTCAAAAAACAATAAGAGTTGATTAACTCCCAGCTGAGCTTTTGAAAATATCCAACTTTGCTCTTAGGCCACCCTTCAGCTGAAGATAATGCATACAGAACGCTACTAGTTGCAGTGGAGCAGAATATTCATCTTAGTTATTAGCTCAGGCAGCATGATATCTCACTTAGCAGCAATAAGCTGTGTTAAAAAAAAAAAAAAAATCTGGCAGCCCAGAATTAACAGAGTGGGTGAAATAATGTGAGGAGTGAGAGAGGCAGTGGTGGATGTTATGGAAAGACACAGGGTCTGATTATCCAGGCGTTGAGAGGGATGGGGGAAAAAAAAGAGGGGATGTTCTGCAGCTTAATTAATGGAAAGAGGCTTGTGCATCTGACAGCAGCCCCTCTGCAAGGTGAATTCTTTCATAAAGAGCCTCATTCATGAGTTGCCAAGACATCCACAACCTATTCTTGAATTCACACAAAAATTAAAAGAAAAACAACTGACTGGCTAATTTAGCGACTTGCAGGATGCAGCTGGTGCTACTGTTTTCACAAAAAAAAGGCCTTTTCCCTTCCACCTCCTAACCATTCCAGTCTTCCTCCCCACCCCCAGCTATTTTGTATCCTGCTGCACCAGTGAGGAGTGTGACAACTCCTGACTTAGCTGGCACTGTGGGATATCGAATAACAAAGGGGAATCATATCAGGATAACAGAGGGGATCTGGCCAGTGCTAAGGAAACAAGCTCACCACTTGCCCAGGTCCTGCCATCAGCTGAGAAGTAGAACTTCCCTTTTTTAATTTTTTTAAATTTTTTTTTATTAAATAAACAAAGGGCTTCGTTATGCTGGATAATGCACTTAGCATCTTGATAAATCACCAGCTACCTCTCCTATGTACCACCGAGGAGACAGTTTGTGTAGTTCTATGCATATGAAGAAGACACTTCACATTTCCAGCACTGATATGTTATTACCTTAGTTCTTCCTAGTTACTACTTCATATTTTCATATTACCTGACACAGAAAAACAAGTCTCTCCTGAACAATGACGCCTCTGCAACACCACACTA
>VZTX01007314.1:470974-536658 GCA_013400915.1 Pardalotus punctatus | reverse complement strand
GAGCCCCGCGGTGCGGGTGCGCGCACGGCCCCGTGCTCCCGGGCTGCCCTGCCCGCGGGTCGCTGTGCCCCGGGGCGCGCAGCCTGCGGGCTGGGGGTTCCTGCCTCGGGAATGGTAAATCCCGGAGCAGGGCGTGCAGGGCGCGGAGCCAGCCCCGGCTCGGCCCCTGTCAAATGCAACAATGCCTTGGCCCGAGGCTCTAGGCGTTGCACATCTCTGTGGCTGGGCTGCACTTCAAAAACCTTCAGTAAGTTGGAGAGGGGAATAGTCCAGCCTGGCAGTGCCACGTTTTGGAAGTGATGTTCACATTGTGTGTTCTTTGCCCGCACCTCACCTCTCGCACTCTGTCACTGAGCATTGAAAATAGCCCTCCCTGGCAAGAGCAGATGGATACCCACCCGTGCTGCTGAAAACCACTATCCCAAGAAGAAATGTTTTCAGTGAAACCGTTTTTCCAGGTGAACTCTTGGCAGTGAATATTACCTTCCCATGTTCCCTGCTGTTCTCTAGTACTGTATTTTAAAGTGCTCAGAACTTCCGTGGGAGAGGGTGGGAAGGGTGAATTTGGGTGATTTTGCTGGTGTCATGTTGTGCTGATGCTGTTTCCTCTGGTGGCGCTTGCTGCTGTCATGTTGTGAAATGATTTTATGCATATGATCTCAAAGATGCTTGTGGGGTATCTCAGAGCACAAGCACTTCTTCCATCAGTTCAGTTCACATGTGCCACTCTTCTCTCCACACCCCGAAGTCTTTGGTGTCATTTTGAAGTTACTGTAGTGTCTACACATCTGTCTTTTTTAAGCATGTAGATGTGTCATTGCCCTTTCTTATTATTATTGGAAACTGTATGTTGTGTAAAGAGTAATACAATAGCTGGCTTCATGATCTTCGAAATTTTAAGAGTGATATGTGTTGATGGGAGTCCTTACCAGGATCTGCTTTCTCCCCATCTTTTTGTAGGTCCATGTTTTCGCAATAGCAAAACAACTATCTTGTCTGTTTTGCATCGTTACTTGAGATGGGGGTGGAATACAGAGTTGATTAGTTGCAGAATTCTAAGTAATGGCTTGGAGCAAAGAAAAATGGCAAAACTGGAATGCAATGGCAGTCTTCTCTTCTTCCTCCTCCTCTGCTGCAATCCTTACCTGACCCTGATGCTGCAGCAGAGAGCTGGCCTGCTGCTGCTTCTCCTGAGTGTGTGCAGAGCAGGTAGGAGGGAGCAGAATGAGATTGTGCTTCACAGGTCACCGGCAGGTTGCACAAGTTGCTGTCATCTCCCCCAGCTGCACCCTCTTCTCCCCCCTTTCTTTTTATTTTTGTCTTTTTTATAGCTGTGTTAACCTCAGTTTTTAAAAGTTTAACTGCATTTACATTTATGAAAGCCAAGGCAAACTTTTGTTATTTTTTTTAAACCATTTAGATTGTATGTTGTGATGTTTTTGTAGTACCTTTTAATTTTGTTTCTGAGGAAGAGAAGCGTAGCTTTTTTTGTTGCTGTTTTTTTTTGACTACACAGCTCGTTTTCACAATCTGGATCACTTGGAAGCGATTCCAGGTACTAGTTCAGTCTAAAAAACACATTATTAGAGGATTATAGGATTACTGATGACACCTGAGCTTGAAGTGTTCTGTCACTGCCCTCTTTAATTATAATCAGCTGTGCAATAGGTGTGTGCCTTATAAAGGGCATATTGGCATTCAGTCTAAATCCCAAGATGACATTTTGCAACTTCTTCATATTTATCTGATAATTTATGACCTAGGTAAAGGGACAAGCCTTGACTAGAGGTGGCCCTTCATGTTTTAGAGGTGATGTGTTGTACTTCACCCTCTGAATGCTTCTGTTCTGCAGCTCTTCAATGGTAGACTTGCTAACAGACTCGGTCAGTAATATAGTGCAGTCAAACTTTCTCAAATGCTTTTATTTTAAAAATAAGATACCATAGAGTGAAGAAGCTGAAATATGACAAATTGTATAGAAAGAACTTTGTGTCTGTTGCCATAAAACTTGGAAGTTGTCCTGTGCATTTAACAGTATGGAAAATCTGATTTTGATTGAATGAGTGTTGCTGAGGCTTGATTAAAAGTTAATTACAAGGGGAGGAAGATTAATAAATAGATGTGAGTGCCTGATACTAATTTTTAATGACTTCTTTAAAATGGTATTTCCTCAAAACCTGTTTGGTTAATCATCACACTTTTTGTATTAAATGATGTATGACTACGTTTTCATGCTTTTAATAAAATTGCATTCTAAACGTAATAACCTGAAGATAACTTTGCACTTCTGAGTGTCCTTTTATGTTGAATCTTGAAAGCTTATTTATAAAACAGTTTGTTTTGTCCCTGTCTAGTCACTTTGCATGTAAATGTGTGTATTTTTGTATTGCCAATCTTGGATCCATTTGTCTGGATTTCTGAAAGATCTCCTTAATTTTTTGCTCCAGGATCACTCACCCGAATTGTTTTACTGGGAAAGATGTTTGTCAGTAATAAATTATTCTGAATCTTAGATATGGTAGACCTTGTCATATCAGTCATGGAGGTCAGAGTGCTGCACTTCAAGTTCAGCTGCACTCCAAGTGCCACAGTAAGACAGGGTCTAAGTTGTGGCAAAACAATTAAAAACTTAGACTGGATGCCCTTTGCATGGTTCCCTAAGGCAGAATGAACTTAGATGCTGTTGGAAAGTTTGTATTTAAGGTGTCTAGAGTTTTCCTCCTGAAATATCCTGTCCTGTGTGTTGGAAACTCTGTTCCTGCTGATACACTCTACTGGTGTTGATTTAGTAGGTGCTAGCGTGCAGGAGGTTGTATTACAGGTAGGGAGTTCTAAGTAAATAAGTAAAAATGTAGTTTTGAATGAATATGGCTGTGAAATTCTTGTACCAAGCCGTAGACTTTATATGAAGATACAGGTTTATGCTAACCTTTTGCCACAGTCACTGGCCAATAAAAATTCCTGTAACCCACATGTTATAGCATTTATACTGAAATGTTCATTGGTGTCCAGGAGCCTGGAACAGACCCTGTACTGTGTGTTCTGGAATTTAATGGAAGTGATGTGGTTGCTTGTATGAAATTTAATACAACAGTACTGCAGTAGATATAAAACTGAGGCAAGTACATCTGACTCAGCAAATGCAGTGTTCAGTATTTAATTAAGTCGTGACTATCTTAATGAAGACTTACAGTGGAACAGCCTAACTAAATAACTTTAAAAGTAGCTTTCTAGGAATCTGGGGCTTTATATGTAGCTACAGAGAGCTTCCAAATCTATAGGAGGAAGAGTGTATGAAATATGAGTGAGCCTCCACTATATCTAGAGGTCTGCTTTGTTGTGTTACTGTATTTCCAGTCAGATTTGTGAGAGAATTTATAGCGTTTATAATACCATGGAAACTCTTTTCTTTCCTATATTTGTCTGCATTTTGTAGCTACAGTGTTATTTTAGAATTATCTGAAAACAGTGAATATAAACAATTCTGTTAGAGAAAGAATGGCTTTTGCTAGCTGGAGTAAATTAAAATGTCTGTTTACAGAACAAGTTCTTGTTTGATTACAGATACTTGAAATACTCAGAACTGTTATCAAATCCAACTTACAAGAGTATGGTCTGGAAGCAAGAAACAGGATCCAATCCATGTAGATCAATAGTGTTCAGTATGCGAGCCAGTTCAGCATCCAGACCCTGCACTTACATCAGGAATGTCTTTTTCAGGCTGGCAGTCAGTTGAATTTTCATATTTATAAATCTGAAAATGTTTAAGCTTCAATCAGATTCAAGGAGGATGGATTCATAAAATTGATTAATATTGACTATTTGGGGATAGAAAAATTTTATATTCACCAGTAACCAGCTGCTGATTTGTTAGTAATTTGTTAGATTTGTTACTAATCCTGTTGTGTAGGTATAATCATGTGTGAAACATGATCTGGAGTTTATATGTGAAGACGTTTCTGAGGGGGTAGAAGAAGAAAAAGGTATAGGACCAAAAGTGGGGGTTGTTACACTCTTTGTCTTCATAGTTGCAGAGGAATCTTTTTAACAAGTTGAAAATAATTTAGATTACTGTATCAGTTCAGGTTTTTTTCCTAGTTATAATTCACTCAAGTTTTTGAACATGATTTAAATGCAGGATGGCTAGAATAAATGAATAAAGATGAGGTCCAGGACTTGTGTAATCATAGATGATTTTGTTATTTGTAGGCTGCTTGGCATAGCTTTATAAATGTAGTTGCATATTAACTAATTTTATATTTTTGCTGTGAAACTGGTGAATCTTTTACTTTACAAGATAACCGATATATTGAGAATGAAAATTTTTTTCTTTGTTTGTTTTCCTTTGATTTCAAGTAATTATACAATTCTGTTAATGCCTTCAGAAGTTCTCACTCACACTTTACAGCAGAAAAAACTAATACTTCAAATATACTTATTCGTTATGCAACTCCTGTCTTAGTTTAATTTGTGAGACTTTTAATATTTTTTTTCATGTATTTTCCCAGAATTAATAAACTCCTCATCAAGATGTTCTTTCAGGTTTCTTAAATAAGTTTTTGTAGCCACTGAATTTTCTATTGGAATGATGTCTTCCATAATAAGTAAATAAAATTTTTTGTTAAACTGTGAGTCACTAAAACATTTTTCAATGTCACCTCTCTATATGTCTTTGTGCTGACAACCTATTTATGTAAAAATGCCTCCTGCTACTTTGTTTTAATTTCTGTTCCTAGGAGTTTGTATCAAAAATGCTTCTGTGCTGCGTACCTTAAAATGAGAAGTGCTTTTGTGATGCCTTTTCGTTTTGTAGGGTACCTTAAGTATTAATGAAGGATGTAATACTTGTCACTCGATTCTGATATTTTGGTTTCAGTTTTTCTGAGTTGTGTAATCAAGATGGCAGGACACTTAGAGACAGGATACTGTATGAAATGGCAGCAGTTAATAATTTATCTTTCATTGGTTGGGGTTTGGCTTTCTGTTTGTTTGGGTTTTCTAGTGCATGTGTAATCCATGCAGAAATGATTTGTAGGCAGTTTGTTTTAGAGAGTGTTTTCAGATCCCTGACTGAATGGAAATTGTCCAACAGGTCAGTAATAGGTTAAGTGTTGGGGTGATGGAATTTAGGAAAACTAAATCCACTGACTGTTATGAGAAGCAGAAGGATTTTATGATGCCGTGTTTGGTGTGGGATGGGAATTGTCAAATGTTTCATCACAAAGATTTTTCCATACTGCAGCATCTGTAGTATGAATGCATGTCTGCGTTGTTTTTTTTCATACTTCAGCATTAACTGTATTCTCTCCCTGCCTCTTGTTTTTTCTTTTTAAAGGTTGCAACAAACTTTCTTTTAAGGACGTACCAGTGTCATCACAGATGAATCCTTTCTACGTTTCAGTAATAGTAAAGTAATTGGAAGGTTTCAGTCAGCAGGTATTTCTCTACCTTTTCTGACTCCTCAGGGTGGATATTTTTGACATGTGTCCAAGCGGTGTGTGGAATCCTTTCATTTGTGTTTGAGGTGTGAACAACCTCTGAAAGATCTGCTAAAAGGATAAGGAGGAACCTCTATGGGTAACTCTTGGCTGGAAACAATTACTGGTCAACCATGGTAAAACTTGCCAACCCTCTTTATACGGAGTGGATTCTGGAAGCTATACAAAAAGTTAAAAAGCAAAAGCAAAGGCCTTCTGAAGAGAGAATATGTCACGCTGTTTGTGCTTCCCATGGATTAGATAAGAAGACTGTTTCAGAACAGTTGGAACTTAGTGTTCAAGATGGTTCTATTCTTAAAGTTACTAACAAAGGTCTTGCATCCTACAAGGACCCAGATAATCCTGGACGGTTTTCATGTGTTAAACCTGGCACTATTCCTAAATCTGTTAAGGGATCTAGAGGAGCTTGTAATGAGCTTCGTAATGTGGATTGGAATAAACTCTTGAGAAGAGCAATTGAAGGGCTTCAAGAACCTAATGGCTCCTCCCTGAAAAACATAGAGAAGTATTTGAGAAGTCAAAATGACCTAGCAAGTATTTTCAACAATCCTGCCTTTCAGCAGAGGTTGCGGCTGGGAGCCAAACGTGCTGTGAACAATGGGAGATTACTGAAGGATGGTCCTCAGTATAGAGTGAATTATGGCAGTTTGGAAAGCAAAGGAGCTCCAAAATACTCCAGCACCTTCCCAGCTTCCCTTCCACCTGTCAGCCTTTTACCCCATGAAAAAGACCAGGTAAGTCTGAAAAATGAGAGCTAATGTAGTAATGAAAAACTGTTCTTGTTATCCTTTGTTTATTTACCTAATGCAAAAGTAATGATTCTTCTTGTGCTTTATTTACCCATTTAAATGTATATGAGTGGGGACGCACGTCCAAGATCCAGGCAGAATCAGTTCGGGTAAATGAATTTTACTTGGTTCCCTGTGTCCTGCCGTTCTGAATAGGATAGTTTGCTTTGTGGATTTTCAGTAGATGAACAGAGCAGCAGGGAAGAGTACAGCTGTATGCTCTGTTGTAGGTGTGAGATTGTTCTGTCTTCCCTGACAGACTGGTGTAGCTGAAATCTGCAGTGTGATTTGATTCTGGCCTTTTACCTTTATTTTCTGCCTGGATATACTGATTTTCTTGTGGTTTGAACACTACCTGAAGTACCCATGGGTATGACTCATAGTGTTTAAGACTGCTAGAATTATTATTTTTTAATGATATTTGTATGTAGATAGTTAGTTTTAAAAGTACAATTAATAGAAACTGGAATTAATGTAAATATTCTAGGAACAGAAGTGAGGGTGTTAGAGTGACAATTTGAGCTAAACTGCAGGATCATCCTCCTGTTTCATTTTTGTTGAACTCCCTACATGGGTTTATTTTTGCTATTACTTGGGTCTTGTTTTGAAGTTAATTGTTCACAGGGTTTCAGCCTTGAGGGAGAAAGGACTATCAATTAGTTTTTTGTTTATGAAAGGGGTAGTGTCAAAGACATGTCTGCAGGCATTCTTTGATCATTTCCCATTTAGTATGGTGAAGTGTGTTTGGAATTTTCAGTGTACTTGAGGGAAAGAAAGCTACCTGTTGTAGTTGAATTGGCTTACTTAAAATATTTGTAAGTTGATGGTTTGGGGTTTTTTGTTTGTTTTCTTTTTTTGTTTTTGTTTTCTTCTTCTGGCTGGTCAAGTTTGATGGCAGTTGTTTTAGACATGCAATAGTCCTGACAGCTTTGCTATTGTAGAGGTGCCACCAGTGTCTCCTAGAAGTTGCATAATGGTTTTCACTTGTCTTTTTCCTTTGATTGTGAGATGCTGGAGGGTGCAGACCAGAAAATGCTTGCTTTAGAATTATTTAGTGAGGTCTTCAGGAACAGTTGTTTGGGGAACTGTCAGAGGTGGGTAGTTGTAGCTTTATTTTTGTGAGCTTCTCTAAATGTGTATTAAATATGATTGCATTTATATATGGATATCTATTTCTGTCAAATTGGACTTCTTGGGTGTTTGAGGGATGCATGGAGCTTCATGCTCTATAATCAGAATGGAAATTCAGAAGTGCTGCATACTGTGCAATTACTGCTGTAGCCATACACTATAAACATTTAATTACTTGTAGTGATAAAGCTGTCTGTTTAAATACTTTGAATTTCTACTGTAATTCTGATACTGTAATGACATGAAAAATTTGAGGGCTGCAGTACTGAGCAATCCAAGTAACATGAGTTCTGTAGAAACAAAAATCTCCCTTGCTAGGCTACCTACCGGGACTGGCAGAATGTTAGTTGGGTCATGGTGCTGAAAAAGCCATTACTGCCTTACTAAAATACTGGTATAAGGATAAATCTGTCTTCTAGAAGTTAGCCAAACAAATCTGTTCTCTAGCAAGTGCTTTGGCAAGAAAGAAGCTTTCATTTGGGTGTCTCAAAATTAGCAATGTGACTTGCGTGTTTAAAAACTGGCATACGGTTTTTCCTGACAAAAATAGTTTTGATGTGAGGTTGGTGAATCAGTAGTTCCATGTTAGTGTAGTGCACCACTTAGTTGTGCTAGCTGTGACCCAGGCTACTTGTTTTAAATACAGAGTTTTTACTGTTCTTCACTATGTGTGGCTTTAAATACTTGAGAGACAGTTCTGAAAGTAAGTGTGCATAAGTTGTCCCTGTTGTTGGGATGTGACTGCATCTTCATTTGAAATTGATGTTAATTTCGTGTATAAGCAGAATGACATTGCAAGAAAACTGTTAGGCTGTTTTTATTGGAAGCATTTACGTGACAGTATGGGACATGTCAAGATTATTTATTGAAATTAATACAATAAATGTATCCAACTGGCATCTCTTGGGAATGGCTAGTGTTTGATGAGATTGGTGTGTTTTAAATTTCTTTGGCTCTTTCTATAGCTACCATAAGTAAGAGATGTTTTTTGTTGGGGTGGCTGATTTTTGTATGTTTGTTTAATTTTTTTGGTTTTTAAATACCAGAGGTGAAGTTCTAGTATGTCTTCTGTTGGCTTTTCTGGAGGAGAGCAAATGGAGAGGTGTGCAGAAATCTGTTTTGATGACTGTGGAAGTTTGTGTAATTTTGATTATTTTTCTTTAATGCATAAGTAACATCTCATCAGGATGAGACAGTTAAAAGATATGGTGCAATAGAAGTGTGTTAGAGCTCTCTCTTTGTCACTCTGAACATTCACACTCGTA
This sequence comes from Pardalotus punctatus, assembly GCA_013400915.1. NCBI lineage: Eukaryota > Metazoa > Chordata > Aves > Passeriformes > Pardalotidae > Pardalotus > Pardalotus punctatus. The sequence goes on along the minus strand of VZTX01007314.1, from coordinate 527,976 downwards.
CCAAATGCAGACTCTCAACCTTTCTGCGTGAGTGAAAGGTGATCAGAAGAGACACAGTATGGCCTGTGTGGGACAAGGTGGTTTTGTTGTGTGTGGGTAGTTGTTGGTTTGTTTGGGGTTTTTTTGGTTGTTTGATTTTGGGATTTCTGTTTTTGTTTGCTTGCTTCAATGACCTACCTAAAAGCATCTGAGTATGTAGTGCACGGAGAAGATAAATACTGTTGAAATGCGGTGTCACTGAATTTAGTTTTGCCGACCTGGAGCCTTGACTATGTGACAGGGGTGTTGAGTGGCTTTCATTCTATGAAATACATGGAACAGGGAGCTGGAAGTGCTAAACGTTTGTCTTAGTGGGGATGATACGGAGCTGCTTTTCTCGTCCCTATTAACTGGGTGATCCAGTTCAACTAGATAGGGTTGTCTTGTTTCATTAGATTTAGAAATAGTTGCAGTTAGTTACAGCAATATAGCTGCCATGTTTCCTCCTGTTATCCATAGGCCTAGAAGAAAGGATTTGTATAAAAATGGTGTTTCAAGTGTTATCCTGACTTTACTGGGTTTGGGCAAAGTTGTATTAACTCTTGAGTTGACAGCAAGAGAAAGCATGCAGCGCAGCTGTTTAAATCTTCCCTTACTCGGTTCCTTTCCATTCCCTAGTGTGTGTGGAGGGTTGGTTTTCCATCTCTGAATGAAGAGATACAAGTAGAAGGTTCATGGAAGGACAGATTCTGTTGGAAGGTCAGTAGCTTTTGGCAGATATATAGTGTCTAGGTGGTACCTTTTAAGTGCCATGGTTAGTATATATTATATAAAGGACTCCAGCTATCTCAAAGATTCTGGTGGTTACATTGAGGTAAATGCTCACTTGATGTGTCTGGACAGGTAACTTGAATCAATGCACTTCAAAAGATTCCTGTTTTTGTGCTAACTGTGTGAAGGACAGCATCTAGCCAGAGGTGGAGCTGCTTTAAGGGGGAAGGAAAACTGAAAACAGTGGTGTCCTTCAGAATGAAGACTTGCAGTGTCTTTCTTACGTCCTGAAAAAAACCCAGAAGAATTCTTCAAATAAAGAAAAAAAAAAAAAACCTCAAAAAGCACACACACACAAGAAAGCAGAAAAATAACTTCTTTACTGGTGCAGCAGTTTGATCTCGTGCACTGCATGTCGCAGTGCATATTTAAACAATTTAACTGCTCTTATGTGCTCTTCCTTATGCTCAGAGTATCTTGCATAGATACCCTCCCTCCCTTTTGCTTCACACCTTTTCTCACCAAGCGTTTTCTGAAAAGGGCTGTATGAATATGTTAACCAGAAAATGCAGTGTAAAAACTGGTTACATAGTAGGGAAGGGTGTGAAGAGAGAGGAAAATTGAGTGATACTTAGCTTTTCAATAAGCCTTTGAAGCATTAAAATACACTTCTGGAAATGCATCAAAGTGGTATTTAAAACTAATGGCTTGTTTTAAGAAGGGTGTTTAATTTGTCTTTAATGGTGTCAGTTGCAGAATGGTGACACTGCTGATGTTTCTCTGAGTGTGGGCTGTATTGTTCCTTGTTTTCCTTGTCACTTGGACAAGCACTAGGAAGGTTCTTCAGTTTGGGAGCTGCATGAAACCTAGTAAGTCTTGGGAGTTAGCCATCTCCTGAGCACAAATGCTATGTGACTATAAATTCAAAGACACAGATATTTATAGGCTGTTGGCAGCTCTTTATTTGCTTATTTTTAGATATAATTTGAAAGGATAAATCCAGCTTTAAAAGGTGAAGAAGGAGTGACCATTGTAACATTTTCAGAGGGCTGTGGGAATGCATACTCTATCTCAGTAGTTACATCTTTGCTATGTTCAAAATAATTAGTACTTAAACTTCAAAGATGCAGTTCAAATGGAGATGGCTTGATCTTGGTTCTCCTGAATGCTCTTGAACAGCTCAGCAACTGTGATTTTCATCTGATTCTTGGCATGAAAAATTTTATTAATCCCTCTTTCACTTTCAGTTTGTCTTTCTAAGCTGACTTTCATGCAAAACCAAACTTGTTTTATTAATTTTTCTTACCCTGAACTCCTATCTAATTTTGTTTTCACTGGCCTACGTACATTTAGCTTTTCAAAGTGTAACTTGGCATGGGTTGAATTTCAGTTTTCTGGTATGTAGCTTGTGCCAGTGCAGACACTGGGTGTTCCTCCTTCTGTCTTTCAGGCAAAGGGCCAATCTATAGCGAATTGCTTTTTTTGGCATCCAGGCTCCTCCTTGCTCAGTTTTTCAGCTTCCTGCCTTCCTGTGGGTAGGCAGCAAGACAGCGTTGGTTGAGATTTCTTGTTGCCTCTATCCTCTAGACTTTCCACTGTGCAGAAACAGAAAAGGGAGGCAGAAAGGAATGCACAATGTATACTGCAGATTTACACATAAGGGAATAGTCATAATGCTGTAAAATCCGTAAAATACTGTTGTCTTCAGATACAACCTTTATTTCTCTCATCATGACATCTTCGTGGTGACGAAATACTGAGGAATGTTGGCATTACTTGACAAACACTAAGTCTCATGTTTGTGCTTCTCATTATCTCAATTTGCAAGTTACCTTTATTTCTTGGAAGGGTGGCCTGCACCACCTGTGTGAGTATCTTGTCCTAGAAGGTCTGGGATGATTGCTAGGTGCTGCTGCTCTTGTGTTTTGGGGTGTTTTGGTTTTGGGTTTTGATTTATTTTTATTTTTTTTTGGTGGGCTTTATTGTTGTTTTAGTTTTATTTTTGGGGGGTTTGTTTTGTGTGTGTACAGTGGATTTTGGGTGTTTTGTTTGATTTTAGTTTTGGTTTTTTTTGCCCCTGTGGCTTCTGAAATGCTAGAAGTACCAACTCTGTGCATAAGCCAAGGGAACACTTAGAAGTGGATCCTATTAACACTTGAGATACTGGAGTTTACCAGAAATTGAACTGGAAAAGTCTCATCATCCTATATTGTGGAGAAGCAACTCTTACCACTATATAGATGGATATATCTGGCTTTGGGAGCTTTTTTTGTGTGATTTATGATTCAGGATATTTGGACCAACCCAAGAAGCATGCTTGTAAAAGTTTTCTTGAACTGTATGGTGGGAAGTAAGTTAAATACTGCTATTTCCTGAGTGGGATTGTTCTATTCCTTCATAAGGCAGGGTAGAGGTTAATTTTCAATTTCTGATGTGAGTTAGTTTCTGCAAACAGGGTCATATTTGCAGTAGTCTATAGAACCATGGGGGAAGACCCTACTCATCCTTTTTTCCCCCCAAGCTGGATATTCTGAATGTAGTTCTGCATGATGTGCGCATGGCTTTTGTTTACTGCAAGGAGTGATTCCAAACCTTATACAGCAAGCTGTTTAATCCTAAGACTTGCTAAAATTTGGTTCTTTTGGTTGCTTCCCTTCAAAATTAATTGGTGTGATGTTCTGCAGTGAGTCCTGTATTGAAACTGACAGCAGTGAGTTAAAGAAATCCTGTTTAAAGAAATCCTGTGTAGTTCCAGCAGTTCTATCGGTGTTTATTCATCTATGCTATTTTCTGTGAACTCCTCTGTCTTAATTGAGAATGACATTTGATTCCTGAACTATGGTTAGAGGTTTTACTCTCTGTTTTTCCTCCCAGACTAATTTTTCTTCAACTAGTCAATATGTGGATATCTCCTTTGTCAAGATTCCTTCTAGAACACAGAAATACCAAAGGCTGCCTTAGATATAAGAACTACCTAACATACTTTCTCAGTGCTGTTTCCTTACCTGTTTAAAGTGTCTTTGCTCTTCACTGTTCACTAATAGTGATGGTCTTGACTCTTGGGTATTTTTTCTGTCAGTTGAAATGTGATAGCAATTCCATATTGTTTATTGTCACAGGAACTTTACTGTAAAATGTGATGAAAAATCTTGATAACTTGCAGTTGAAGTTGTCTGCTATTTTTGCCATGTTACTTTTTTGTCAAGAAAGATCTCAGGTATAGATTATCTGCTAATTGACCACAATTTTCCAATTTGGTAGTTGGAAATGGCAAAAGACTCTCACTTTTGAAAGAATTTCAAGCTAGCATTAAGAAAAGGCTCAACTGGTATAAAAGTTTTTTTTACAACTTTGAATCCATTTATGGTCCTGTTAGCAACTTGCCTCTCTGTATTCAGGACTATATTTGCCATGATTTGAGGGCCTCTTTAAAGCCAGGACACCAGGACTTTATGGAACCAAATGGATGGAGTGCTGTTGTGTACTGGAACAGCAGCATTAGGACTCAGATGGTGGCTGTAGAATTTTGAGCATGATGGTGCATCAGATCAGGCATCACTTAGCTGACAGATCCACTGCTGTCCTTTGTGGGTACCTGGGAAGCAGCAAATCAGCTTTGTTTAGAAGTGTGATTTCCTTCAGTTGCAAAATTACTTGTATTTATTGTTGTTTTTCCCAGTCTGCTTTTATCCCTCATTGAGAAAAATTATTGCTGGTGTCTCATGGATTTTTCTATGGGTTTTTTTTCTTCAGGTTCTTTGTGAAGAGCTTAAAGTTTTGAATTTTCAGGCACAGACAGCCTTCTTGAAATGAATGGCTATGACCTGTTTCAGGGATGCCTGTGCAGGCAACTCCACAGCTGCTGCACTTAGTTCTAGGTTTGTGTGGATTAGTGTGACTTCAGGTTGTGCTGTAGATAAGATGTTACATCAGGAAAACTCCCTTGTGGTGAGGGAGACTGCAGACTTGTAAATCGTCTTCTCTTGTGTCTTGTCACTGCAGTACTAGCTACATGTGTGCAGGAATTACTGCTTTTTCAAGTTTTTTGGGTCTAGAGGGGCAGAGTTCCATTTCTCTCCCCTCATGCTTGTGGTGGTACAGTCCAGCAGTTACCATTAATGCAGTCCTAGGTGGTGTAGGCTTGAGGCTTCTGGTTTTAATTACAAGCAGGACTCTAGCACAGGAAAAAAGCTGTGTATGATCTCAGCAGAGGTGTCTGGTAGACATGGCTGATGTTTCCTCATCTAGGAATAGAAATAGAGCTAGCTTAAGCTGTGGTGAGTTTGCCACACGTTTTCCAGATGCTCTTCAGGAGTTAATTTCATCACTGGTGGTATTTTGAAGTTGGCTTCAATTTCACATCTGTTTTTTTCCAAAATGGTGTAGATGAGTGACTAGTTTTAAGAGTTTATTTTTATGTAATGTCCATGTATCCATGGCTACACTAACTAGCAGTGTTTGTATTTGGCTCAAAAAAAGACAAATGTCAGTGGCACCTGTGTTTCAGACGTAGAGTACAGGCAATTCTTAACTAATGAATATGTAGAATCATATAATTATTTAGGGTGGAAAAAACCTCAAAGATCAGTGAGTCCAGCTGTTAACCTAGCACTGCCATTAAACCATGTTCCCGAGGGCTGCATCTGCATGTTTTGTGACTGCTTGCAGGGATGGTGATTCCAACACTTCCCTGGTCAGCAGGAAGTATTTGCAAGTAACAGCTGAAAGGAGTACAGTCAAGATAAAATTGCCATAGATGTGTGGAACTGTTGTGTCAAAGCACCTCTTTCAGCACTGCATATTGGGTGACAATAGTGAAGATGGAGACTGATATTTTTCAGATGGCAGAATAATGAGAGGTAACTGGCACAAGTTGCATCAAGGGAAATTGCAGATCAATGGAGAAAATCCTTTAAAATGAGGATGGAGAGACACGGAACAGGGATTCAGCGTGGCTATGGAATCTCCATCCTCAGAGGTCATCAGAGCTGGACTAGGCAAGGTCCCGAGCAACCTGATTGGTAAAAATGTGAGTAATACCTAACTTGCAAGTAGTGAGGAATTCTTTAAAATGCTTAGCATTAGTGGATAATGAGAAGTAGTTAGCAAAGACATTATACAAAAATACAGTTAAATGGGTGATGAAAAAGTCAGTGTTTGAGCCTGAAAGGATTCTTAAGACCAAAGTAAGCTCTCTTATGATCACTGAACTTAACAGTAGCTAGTTAACAAGTTCTCTGTTTATGAAGGCTACTGTATCCCTCCCTTCTGTTCCAAATTTAAAGATATTCAGCTTTTATTTCCTGCTTTGATTTTTCTCTTTTGACCTCTGAGTGCTAGTATGCCTGCTGTAGGAGTCAGTTTAACAAGAATCTGTTAATGCTAAAGACAACAGTGCATTGACCCCTGAAAGTAAGTATTTGGTTATCAGTCAGTTTATAAATATAAACATGGGGGCTAATGTGATAAACAATGGGGTTATACATACACATGGTATTTTCCGATCTGAGTATTTTTGCTCTGCCTTGAACTGTCCAGCTCTTCCCTTTCCTCTTTATCCAGTTGTAAAAACTGAATGTCAGAAAAAACTTATTAATGCTGTTTTGCAAATATTAATCCTCTTTAATATTGAAAAATCGTGTATTAAAACCAGTGTATTTATTTTGATATGTTTGGCATGCGGTCTGCTGATCTAGCAGTCATTCAGATGTTACAGATGATTTCTGAAGGTCTGAAATTTATAGATAAATCAGTCAAGAAGTGACTTGAGAAGCACATGCGGGGTGGGCTCTGAAGGTAGCAGCACGTGCTAAGTGCCTGTAGGATGGTTTATTACTGTGCTTGTACATGTGTGTTTTAGCTACATGCAAAAGTGCTGGATAATAAACCACTGGAGCAATCTTCCTCTGTGTTCCCAACTTCCTATACTGCTCTGAATTCAAGACGATACTTAATTCTGCCTGTGAATTTAAGGAAATAAATGTGGCTTCTATTCAGCTGAGGATTGACAGATTTTTTTTTTTATGTCTCCTGGAAAATACCAGTGATGGAAGAAAGCAAAACTGCCCATTATCTGCTGACACGAACCAGAATCTGAATGGTTTATATTGTTTCTTTCTCAATATTGTCTTTGGATGCATTTTGAAGAGACCTCTCCATGACTTGGTTTCTAGAGAAGAGCTTCTAATATAGCTGAGAACAAGCTTTTTGCATTTCCTGATCTCCGTCTGGTGGTAAAATTTTAATTTGCTTGGTATTTTGCTAATGCAAAAGAGTTTTGCTAAAACAAGTGAATTTCTAATTTTATCAGAGGTTTTATATGGAATTTACTTGTAAAGATTAATGCCTTAAAAATTTGTATTTGCTCCTGTGTAGCACAGAAGGGAATCATAAAATAGTTTTAGTAGCTAAGTGGTATTAGCATTGAATCTCTAATTTCGCTTTTCCTGTCAAAAATATTTATCTTAGTTTTTAGTGAATTTGTATCTTAGCTTTCAGTTTCTGACAGCAACCTTAATAGCAAATTCCTTCCTTTCCCCACAACATATGCATTTTTACTTCACTATTACTGATATTGTGAGACCAGCAGCTTTAAATGAGGTTAGCTTTTGTCTTTTATGTGCACAGCTATAATGACTCCCATTGTTATTGCTGTCTTACAGCATGACAACTTGACTTTTTTTTTTCAAGTATGTATTTAATAAATTTTACCAATTAGAGTAGACATCTGTTTGGAGATCAGTAGCAATCAAAATCACTTATGAAGAAATTGTTGGCTCGTGATGCATCTAAAATATTTCTGGAAGTTCAGCTTCTTTTAGCTGTTGCTAAGAGATAAATTTTCATTGACATGAGTGATGTGAGGACATGTCAGCATGTTACCAGTTGTTTTATAGGCAGTCAGCTCTGCCGCCTTGCAGATGGTTGGAAAACTCTTGGTAGAGGGTAAATGTGTGCTGATTATCTCATTGAATTAAGGTAACCTTTTGTTGTTCATTGAATTCTGCAGACCAGGCACTGAGCAGCTGCTCTACTGTTGAATTCTGGATTTAGTGAACACAAAGATTATGCTAAAGGGTGTTTAGTCCTGTTCCAGGTACTGAGCATTGGACTACTGCAAGAATTTTTTACTTAATACTACCTTTCAAATGTTGGTGTCTTACTGGATTGATAAATGTCTTGAACGTTTTAACCAAACTGAGTTTTGTAACTTGGTTGTCACCACATGCTTATTGATATTTTCAAACTTTGAAAGCTCTGCCTTTCTTCAGTGGTGCCAAGGGGAGTAACTCTTATTTCTGCCTGATTAGACTTGCCTCAAAAGTAGTTGAGGCAATCTGATGATTATCAAGTTCATAAATACATTTATTTTGGATCACACTTGAGTGTGCACCTAATATATGGGAGTATATTTAAAGGTCAGAGTTCACTGTCATGTTAAATCTTCCATGTTAACTTTTTTCCCCATCCTTTAGGATACAAATTAGGAGGCAGAATTTTATTAAAGACTGTTTTCAAGATTTGAAGTATTTGGTTTCTAGAATGATTTTGGAAAGGGATTGGGGAAGGAATTGGATCATTCCCCAGACAAAGCTTAAAATACTTGGATTGCAAAAAACATTTCTGGATTGTTAGTGTTTACAGAGTTTTTCAAAAAGCAATTAAGCTCTTCAGATTTGTGTAGCTTCATCCAAGAAAATTCTATTTTGTAAGGATGTGAAAGTGAGTTGTTCCGAGAATATTTTAGTTGCTTCAGAAATACAGTGGGTAAATAAAAATCGAGTAAGGTATTGTTCTGTCAGCTATATGTAAAGGGGTCTGCTTGCATACCTTGCTGTACAGAAGGAGGTAATAGACACTGCTTCATATATGTATCCACTGTTTAAGGGTTGATGTCTAGTGCACGTTATAGGAAAATGTTTCTTAGATCCAGTTTAGGTTCATCTTCCCTGCCCTGTTTAAGTGTAACTTTGACTTCATTCCTGAAAGTTTTGGGGGTTAATTTATTTTATTGAGAGTATGATGTCTTAAAATGTTCTTACATTTCCTCTCGACCCACATCAAACACTGATTAGACTTGTACCAGTAAACAGTCACCCATCCTCCATTCAGTTTCATGAAATTGTTTGGCTTGTTTCTGTTGAAACTATATTGTTCAAAACCTAGAAATTCTATTTAAATACTAGGATTATAATGAAAAAGCTGATTTAAAATTAGTATTTGGGGTATAGAATTTAGAAACAAATCTATGTTGCATGAATTTTATTTGTTACATAAAGCTATAACGTGATGGGATATGATGTTCTCAAGCCCAGGAGCTGAAGTGTTTTTTTATTGCTGTAGAAATACCCCAGTCAAATGATGCATCTTTGAAATTATGAAACAAGGAAGCCACTTCATATTTGTTTCATTATCCCCCACATATTTTTGCCCTAATAAGCAATTTGGTTTCCATTTCTGAATACAGTGCTAAAACATTTAGTGAAATACATTCCGTCATAAATGTTTGAAATAGCTTCTCAGGCTGAAGACATTGCGCTTCTCTTATACCTAGTGGAATTTTTATTGGATTTTTTTTTTTCCCCTTTTAGTTTACTGAAATGCTGACATCTAACTCCAGTACATTTCCAATAATTTCTCTCTACTTCTGTTTGGTATCAAACACGTTTATTTTGTGACCTGTTTTGTATTTTGAAAATTAATATATAGAAATCTGAGCTATTGTCATAGAGAAATAAAGAATGGACTGCATAGCATCTGTAAGATAGCCTCAGTATTAAAACTAGCTATTGCATAATAGTATATATGAAAATTAAGTCTTTAATCTCTTAGCAACCTGCCCTAGAATATATTGCGTGACGAAGGTAAACTGATATTCTTTCTTCAGGCAAAGCAGACCAAGTTCCTGCAGTGGTGTCTTTCAGTTATGAGGGACTGTGGCCTCACTGGAGAGAAGGATGATAAGGCAGGCTGCATGATGGCTTCAAAAGTACAGCTTCCATATCAGAGCTGAAAATGACGGCTTCTGACACAGCCGGGGCTACAGCCCTGCTGTTTGTTGCTGCTGTTACAATCCAGCCCAAAATGACACCGATGAGCCTTGTGCATCCTTGTAACAACTTGGAAAGTTACTCGGTGACCTGATCCAGCCCCTTCGCCTCTGATCTTTTTAAGTCCAGTCAGAAAGGGTGCTTGCTTTTGGATAGCTTTTCAATAAAATGTTGCAAAATGCCACAGTTGGAGGAAAAACCGCCTTGACTTTGTAACATTAATTTTAAACAGTTTGCTTGGAAAGAGTTTCACTGGGAGGAGGTACTACGGGGAATATTGTATATTACCGTATATCACTTTTCATTGAAAATGAGTTGTTAGACTATAGAAGCCAGTAAGGGAGTAATTAAATTCTTAATTGGGGCTGATATTAGCAGAGGTACAATGACAAGTGTTTTGATACAAACAAAACAGCAACAGGGAAGCAGACTTAGAACTGTTTCGAGCTAAGGCAGCAGCTCTTGCTTGTTAAGAGCTCTGTGAATGTGCGTTTATTCTCCTATAGTCTGTTGATATCGTGACTTGTATATACCACTTTTCCTAAGAGTTTTTAAAGTAGTGTGCTACAAGACAGTAATGTTTATATTTTGTTTGCCGTTTTAAGTCATTTATATTAACAAACCAGTAAACAATTAGTCTAAAACAGTTTTTTTTCTTGGTGGATCTATTAAATTCCATCACAGCTCTATTTGATACAGCTCATGCCGTCAGCACTTACTCCTGCTGTGGTTAGTACCACAGAAGAGAGGTTTGGTATTTATGCTCTGTGCTTGTTTTTTTTGTTTCATAGATGTACTCTTTCAGGCTTGTCTAAGAACAGCATAATCTAAAACAGATAAACCGTGTAGTGAAAACAATAGCAAAACACAGAGGGGGTTTGTTTTGATTTTTAAAAATATTTTTAAATATATGTATTTTATGCCCATTTAGCAGAAGTACATTGAAGGTATTTTTTGTGAATGGTGTTGGTTGTTTAGCCTCATCAGTGTATATCTTGAGTGAAAAGCTGTGGTCAATACTTCATTAGCAACTTCCATGGAGGGTACTAACAAGTGTCCTGTTATGGAAGTAAGAGGCAGTAATGTATGATCTATATAAAGCCTGTTCACATGACATATAATTTAGCTACATTCTCTGCGTTATTTTGCCCAAATTACCAGTTTATATTCAGACTGTGTACTTTTGAGGTGATGTCAGTATCAGTAAAAACAGTATACTGGGGGTTTTTTGTTACTTCTGTTACTTTTGGTTTGCTCTGAATGCTTCTTGGGAATGTTAATTAGGAAGTCACTAATACAAATATCTTGAGTGATGGAAGAGGCCCAAATATTGTGTCAAAATGGACAGATTTCATTCTTCTAAATGTGTGACTACTTCAGAAACTTGAATCTGAGCAGCATTTCTTTGTACAGCTGTTTGTGAACTTCCCCCATGAGGGAACCTTAACTGATAAGATCTTAACATAGGTTTTGTGGTTTGACTGCTCATAATTAGGGGAAGGAAAAAGCCAACTATGATTTGAGTTTGCCATTGTGGTATAGGACACAGTATAGTTCATGCTGTTTCCTGTAATGTAATAATCCCTATTAGGTTCTTTTGTAGAGTTTAATATTTTAATATTTAGCCTACAATAATTTGGGAAAATGAGAAACATGCATGGGAAGTGTTGGACTGTTCATCTGCTGGAGGAAAAAATTGCTTTCTTTTTTGTCTCTTTCACTGGCCCTACCTTTTCCTACCCACCTATCTGCCTCCCACCATCAGTTCACACAACTTAAAATAATAGCTAGCTTGAAGCCCTGACTACATGTGTGTATTTCTTGACTGATGTAAAATTGAGTAGAAAATGTAGGCTTCGTGTGCTGTTTAAGTTTCCAAAGTCTTAAGTCAGGGCTCATCAGTCCCTTCCCATGGTATTTAGTGCTTCAGGATCTGCAGGGCTACTATAGTAACACAGGTGAAGCTTTGGAATAGGTCTATTTGATGGGTTAGCTCAAGAGCTCAGGCTTCTATAGCTGGATTAAAATAATCTTTCTTTGATCATGACTTGTAACATTGGATTAAATTCTGACTAAATTAAATAGATAATCCATTAGAGTAGAATCAAAAGACCAAGTGAATGCAGTGAAGACAGTTTTCTAGAGCTTAATTTAATGCTTAATTATTCTGGCTTGGGAGAAGATTCTGTCTTGAGAGGTATCATGGAGATGCTCTGTTTGAAGATGGAAAGGTTCTTACCTAGATTATGGGAAAGAGCTGTTCTGCAAACAAATAATGATGGAATTTTGTTAATAGCGCATTATTTGGAATTGAGTAGCCTCGTTTATGCTGCCGAAGCACTTTTGTAGTACTGTAGCTTTTTTCTGTTGAATGTCTGAAATGTACGTGATTTAAGAAGATCCTGACTCTCCTCCAGCATATAACAAGTTGTAAAGTAGCCTTTTTTATAGAGGACCCTACTGTTATCCTCAGCTTTATCTGTATGTGAACTTGGCTAATGTATGTTCATAACTAACTAGGAATTAATTTGGTGGTCACTGATTATAGGACTCCGAGGATAACCCTCACTAGCTGCCCAATCCATGTCTAAAGAATACATTTCTCTTGAGGTTGTTTTGTTTTAATTTTTATCTTGAACAGATATATTGAAATATTTTTAGTGGACTGCTATAAACTTCCTATTTTTTGTCTAACATTCCACCATGAAGGTCAGTTTCTTCTGCATTAGTTAGAGCATACTGAAATTGTAATTCCATATAATTATTGTTCTTTTGCTGTAAGGCTTTGCTGCAGGTTTGCTTTTGTATTTGTAGCAGATTAATGCAAATATGTCATAATTGGTACAATGATAAATGATAAAATAGTTTAAGTGATTAAAATATTGGGCTGGAAGGAGAAGATGATGTGCTGTGCAGCTCAGTTTTACTGCTATGCTGTTGCATCTTGTGGCCATCCTGTAGAAGGGGGTGAGGTTTTTGCCCTGATTTTGTTTTCCTGAGTTTGGTCAGTACAGATTTTCACCTCCAAGATCCATAGTGACCTAAATTATTGATTTTTTTTCTGTGGGTTGAAAACCTGAAGTATCTTTAATTGTGCAAAACAGGAATGCTAAATCAAAAGTTAAATGCAGGGTGCTGGTTTTGAGGTGGAATCTTCCCTGCTTCTTTCTTTTTCCCTTTCCCGCATGGATCATATGGCTTTACTGGAAAGATGCTTCAGACAATGCAGCCGCACCATCAGATGCCCAAGACAACTTTTCATCTGCCATCAGTACTGGTGGGCATCCACCTGTGAAAGCTTCTGGAGACGTTTGGCTAGTGTGTTATCCTCGATAAAATACATTCCCTCTGGAGGAAAGTATCCTGAGTGCTAGCAGGTTTTTCTGTCCTGGCTGTCAGGGTTGACAAGTGACACATGTTAGAAGTGCAACACCTAAAAGGCAGAATCTTTTGCCTCCTAAGAGGAAGTCACTTTGTTCGTTTTTCTTGTGTTTTGGGGTTGGGTTTTTTCTTGTTCCTAGTAATATAAAGAAAAATCTTTGAAATTGTCTGAAATTCCAAGCCATCATGAATATACCTGATGTGCAAATGGTATTAACAAAACCCTAAATCTACAACAAAAAGCTGCATAATATAGTTAACAGGTGTTGTCCATCAAATTCCAGGGAACGTGTGAAAAAACCCCCTCTAATACTTTCATGGTGTAGAATAAGGGATAGGAGTGGGTGTGGGGAAAATACTGCCTTCCTATGAAAGTTGTCTTCCATGTGTATGCACAGCAGTGCAACATGTTGGACTTCCAAAAGAATGCTTTTTCCCTTTGCCTTTTGCTTTGTAGGGATAAACACAGCTGCACAGTACAGTTGCAGGTTGTTGAGGCCTGTCTTTTCTACTACTGTATTGTCCCGTGATTAATGAATCATTAGATTCATTAATGGTCATTGAGACCATTCTTCGTACGTGTTGAGGGCCAATAAGAAAGGACTTCTTGGCTTTCAGACTTGGAGATGTTTTTACGCTAAATAAGATACAGGTATTTTCTCAGATTTTCTTGTCCTTGGATATAAAGATTTTGCAGAAATAGATGACAACATCTCAGGGTTTCTCATGGCTATGTGAATGTAAGTACTTTACTGAATTGTCCATTGTCTTCCATGTCTACATTACAGGGGGTTGCCATTTCAAGCTGTTGGGAAGAAGAAATTTTAAGAGCATGCATTCTAGGTTTTCACAGAAACATTTAGAAGGATCTAGCCTGTTAGTCACTAGCCAGGATTTGAGTCAGCTAGGACACTTCCTGCCTTCCATTGGTCCAGGAGGGCATCTGGCATGCCTGGACCTGCAGAACTTCTATCTGTGTGCCTCATTCACAGCTGTAATCAAAAGTAAATGTATTAATTTCTAGTACCAGAGGTAAATGATCTTCAGCTGCTTTTCAGACTCTTAAGTAATGAGTCTAATCTATTGCAATAAAAGCTCTACCAGTCAATGAGTGTGGTACTTTAAGTAATTCTGTGGTTTAAATCTAATTACTGTACAGTGCATTTTAAATCAAACTTTTGCTGGCTGCAGGGCAAAGCATCCTAAGCTTTGTCAAATTTAAACTGTATGTTATGTGGAATTTTTTTAGGAGTGATAACTATGATCTTGTCATCTACAATATGTTCTGTATTTACAAGAGAAGAATTGCAGCTGTTGAAGTTGGTCAATTATATAGGAAATAATGGGATCAACTGTACTGGGATGCCAGAAAATAATTGAGTGTGTAAATGAGAGCCAGACTCAGTAGTCTGTGACATCATACAGTGAATGCAAGGTTTTAATGATAAACTAGGTACTAATTATGGAGCTTTTCTGTGCTACAAATGAGCTAATTTATAGACTGCCAGCACCTGAAGAAGAAAGTCTCTTAGGGCCAGAGGCTTGTGTATTATAACATATTTATTGGTTTGATAAAAGCTGTATTGCATTATCTGTCCAATTTAACCAGGAAGTATTTTGCTTATCATTTAACTGTAAATCTCAAGAGGAGAAAACTGTGGAGTGTGATTTTACATTCTAATGCCACTTAGCAGCAGCAATTCAGGAGTTGATGCAAATAGCAGTTTTAAACAGCTTCCAGGGAAGAGAATTTTCTTTTCTTCTCAGAAGTGATTTTTATATGCCTTGAGGTACTCTATTTTTAATAAACATATTCGTACACAAATGTTTATATACAATATGTTTTATTTGCACCACTCTCGTTTATACAATGATTTACCAACCTCATTGTCTTGTGAAGACTGAAAGATTTTGATTGTAAAAATAGAAAAATGAGGTGCAAGATTCGGTTTTCTCTTCTATCCTTACCCAAAGACTACAGGGAATGGAAGAAAGGTAAAAGAAGAAAATACTCTGTCTCCCGTAAACTTTGTAATGGTAATGTTTGTTACTGAGAGCAGCTTCCTTTCTGCAGGTACTGCCAGACACTTAGCAGCGTTGAGGTTTTGGCTTGTCTTTTCAAGCTAATTGAGTAACTTGGTAATTGCTGCAGCCAGCTGCAGGTACTTGGGCCAAAAGGTGTGGGGTTGCTGTAACAAATGTCATGGCACCATGTCCAACTGCCCTAAACCAGACCTTTGTTACTGATGTGTTTGATGCCTTCTGAAATCACTAGCAAAATGTAGTGTTAGTGTGTTCCTCACCCGTGAGGTAATTTTATGACCAAGTTATGTGAGGAGTGGGAGAAATGTGGTAGAAGAGCCTTTCTGGTGGTTGTGGGTTCTTCTTTTAGTTGTAGGAACTTAAGGAATGATCTTTGCACTGTTATGCTTGTTTAGTGCCTGTTTATGAAATGGGTGGTAGTCACTTGAATAACCCTGTGGTATTTGTTTTTGGAGGTAGGCAAGGATTTTTAGGTACTTAAATTCCAATTCAGATCCTGGAGCCACAAAAGAGTATCAGACTAAGCCTTATGGAAGGTTAAAGGTTATGAGGAGTGCAAAGTATTTATATCCTCTCTTTCTTTTGGTCTAATACTGTAGTAATAACTGGGATTGATTAGAAAGTAGTGTAACTAAATAGCTTTGGAGGGTAGTATTTTTTTGTTTTGAAAAATGGGAAAGTTTTTTCATAAGGGCTCAGGTTCAGTGAGGTTTTTTGTGCCTTTTTTTTAATTGCTAAGAATGATTTTTTTTTTTTTTTTTTTTTTTTTTTTTTTTTTTTTTTTTTTTTTTTTTTTTTTTGTACTAGGTTATCTCACTCTTCATTCCCATCCCAGTTTAACGTGTGATTACTACTGTGTGGCATTGTAAGGCTGAAGTTGTATGGGCGCATGTTTCTGTTCCTGAAGGAGTAGACATGGAGGCACCAGCTGTGTGTAGTGAAAGCAGTGGGGATGGGACGGGGCTCAGTGTTACCTTGGGAAAATCAAAACTTAACTTGAAAAGTTCTCTACTTTTTGAAATCACAAAGATATTCTATTTAATCTAGAATGTGTGTTTACTTTCAGAAAATGAAAATCTTTTCTAGAGATATCAGCTTATTCATACTGACTAGGATTTTGCCTAAGTGCCTACCTGAGAGTAAGCAGACCGTTTGCATAGAATGTGCTGTCTGTGTTGTCACTTGAACTGAATAGAAAGCTAAATGTGTGTGGAAGTGATTAACATTATGCTCTTGGGTTACTGCACACGTCTTTAAGCACATTTTTAGTGTAACTATCTCTCTTTTGCCAGAGGTTTCCATAGTGTGTTAAGCTGACATTAGGGCTCCTGTGATAATATGCAATGACACCATGCCCTGTCCTGAAAGGGTTTGGGGTAAAGACTTCAAGCTGGAGACATGCTCAGGCTGCTGAACTGCTCAGTGTGTCCTGGCAGCTACAAATGGAGCTGTGATTGCTGCCGCCTTTTGTAGAGTTGCTGCTGATTTTGAATTCACAGAGAGGAGTGTTGGTATAATTCTCTTAGCTGGATCTGTCACTTGTGTGCAGTCAGGTAACTCGGCCCAGGTTTCCCCAGCACATGGATGTGGTGTCTCCCAAGGTGTCTTTGCACCAGCCACCTGTTGCTGTTGCTGGTTTCCAAGCTAGCTAAATCTGGGAGCCACAATGCTAAACTACATCTGTGTTGAAAGTATTACGCATAACTCTTAACACAGGAAGCTGTGAGGTTGTCATAATAGCCTGAGCTTCTAGACACTTTATTTTGGTGGTCTTCCAGCTATTTGTCCATGTGAGTTTCTGTGGGCAGTAAGAAAGGACTATGTCTGTGCCTCAAGAAAATGTGTTGAAAGCAAACAGATCATTAATGCTGGCTTTTGTTCAGATCAAATGTAAATGCCTTTATTATATTATGTATTAATGGTCTTGGTTTGTTTGGGTTACTTTATAATGCACAATTGTTTTAAAGGAAATTAATATTTTTTGACTCTGTTCAAATACACGAAGCTTAATGAAAAGCAGTTTGGACTAGATCAGTTTAATGAGGCCTGCTTCTATCAAATTTACTGCTTTAAAACCAACTACAAATAAAGTGAATTAAAGACCAAATTATTTCAATATAGATGTGCATTGAGCCAGAGTGTTATAATGATTAATTTCCTCAAGTGTTTAATTCCCAGTAGATTTTTGTGTCAACAGCCAAAAAGGAATTTATTGACTTTACATTAAGCATAGTTTGGTCTAGTTGATTATATTGTTCAAGTGTAAATTAGTGGGTGGTAAAAGACTGTGTTGTATTGGAATTTTATTTTGTCTTAAGCAAATTATCTCATGCCTTATTAGCAGTGCTTAAAATATATAGTTCTAACTCCTGAAAGAGATGCTGGCGCTTTCAGAGGTGTTAGGGTTTCTCCTATTCATTGTGTAAGGACTTACATAGTCAAGCAGTTTTCCTCCCGCTCTGCCCTAAGAGCGTGTTGTTAAGACTGTGTAGTAGATTTGAGTATTTTGTGGCAAATTTGCTAGGTTTTTTTAAATTTTATTTTACAAGTGATGTTTAGGTTCAGTTTCAGCATATACAAATACACAGACCATTTTCTATCAGGGATAAGCATGGTCTAGATGCAAAACACTTCCCATAGCCTCCCTTCCAAGTCCCGTCTTGTACATCTGTTGGTCTAAATAGATGACTTTCGTTTGTCTCTGCTTTGGATTGAAGTCAGGAAACACAATTTGACTAATGTCTCCTGTCTCATACAAAGATAATGCTAGAGGAGTATCTATTTTTTTGGTTGTGTTTTAAAGGGCTGCAGATGCCATGTGGAGTAGTTAATACTGTGTATTTATCATTGTCAAAGTACTTGTATCCTCAAATGCATTCCCTTCTCCCATACCCAAACATGCCATCAAAGTATCGTTAGAAATGATAGGTGTTGAAATAGATGATCCTGATAGACCTTTTTGTATTTCAATTAAAAACTATGCTGCACTTTTTTTTTTTTTTAAAAAAAAGCAGATTTCTAGTTGGGCATGACAGCCCTCCAGTTTGAAAAATAATTACTGTTGGATCAAACTTTCTGTTTTGTGTCTGTTATCAAGTTATCTATCAAAGAAAATAAGATGAACGTTTAAAAGGTTCAGATCAAAGGCAACTGATTTAGCTACACTGGAGGCTCCCATCTTTTAATTTAAAATGTATCTATGACTAACTGATTACCTCTCACATTTATAAAAAAATATTGACATCCTGCTAAAGTATGTAGTGACCTCACTTCTAGCTGAGTTGTGTAGGTTTCACTGCAGGCACTGTGAAACCATTGATATTCCTGTAACCTTTTGAGGCAAGATATGTGTTTAGTGTATTAATGAGCTGGTTGAAGTGATGTACAGTAATTTCATCCTTGGGTAAAAACAGATGTGAAAGATTCTGTTTTAATATTTAATCAAGCTCAAAGCCTCTGTTGGCTTGTTTAAGTTGACCTGACAGCATTATACCTGGAAACACTTTGAATTAAACCCTGAGTGCTTGACCTTGTTCAAACAGTTGTAATTTAATAAGGCTGCTATCTTTGTGGAGATAGTGCGGCTAATGGGCAAATCTTTTCTTGGCCGGGATTGCTTTTTATTGCAGTGGAAAAACTTGGTATCTGCTCTTAGAAAGATGTTAATCAGCTGAAGTAATAAAAGTGAAATAAATAGCAATAGAAGTTTTGTATGAGAGTTGCTATTATAGTTAAATATGGATTTAGTTAAATAAGATTATAGTTGAAAAAGGATTTCTAGAAGATACCTGCTTTATTTGAATGTCTTCAACCTTCTTTTGTTACAGGTTTCTGGCAATTGCTGTACTGTAGCTCATCTCTTGCCAGAACTTTTCTTAGGGTTAGGAAGCTGTATTTCTAGAGTGGTGTATATTGGTTTGGACTCAGTAAAGTCAGAGCTTGTATCAGTTTAAGGCAAATGGAATGCTTTTTAAAGTTTTTGTTTGGTTGTTGTTGTTTTGCATGGGTTTTTTGTTTTGCCTTTTCCCTTGCTTATGAAGTTAACAACAATATTTCTTCATCATTTTTCTCAAAGAATGGGCCAGGGAGAGATGGGTGGGGAACAAAGGCTTCAGTGGTTGTGAACAAGTGTAACTGTATTAGCTAAACTTTTGTGAAAAGAGGTGGCAGTGGAGTAGAAGAAAGATAAGCAGTAAGCATCAAAGTAGGTTTCAACATGGTGTCTGGCGTCTGAATGAAGTAGGCTTTGTAGTATTGAGAGAGAGGGGGTCCTGACACAGAGGAGCTGTTCTCATTCATTAAATGTCATCACAAAGCTGGGAATGAAATGAGAGAAAAGCATCAGGATCCATATCTCTCTAATTCCATGTGGGTATTCAAAGACTTAATAAAATAGCTAGACTTTCTAAAGATTGACTGGGCAGAACTGCGCTGCTGTTAAAATTTGTTATCAGATTTGACAGTTTGACTGTCTTGTTTACTGAGATTAAGCTTGTGTTTTAGTAATCCCAGAAACTACATATTTTAAATAACAATACTAAAATCAGAATTCATTTGAAACAGTTTTCACTCTGAAATATGGCAACACTTAGAGCTACAGTGTTGTAAAATATTGTATGTTTGTTGCTAAAGAGTATTAGTATAGCTTGAAAGTACATATTGGCAAGGACTGCATCTACTTAGAAGAAAGCTTCCACATGCTGTAACAAACGTGCCTCACTGTGCCAAACAAAACAATAATTCATTAAAATCTTTTTCTCACTATCAAAATATCACTTTTATTCTCAAATTCAGTTAGGTAATTATAGTTTTAACGTAATGGAATTTATATTGGTGTAGGTCATTATATTACAGCTTTCTTCATATTCCTAGGATGCAGTTGATAAACATGATACGTATGGATGCATGCATTCAACACTTCTGTTCTAGAATCAAGCAACGGATCAGGGTAAGCTTGACCATGCATTATAAGGAATTACAGTAATACTCACTGATGCCCTAGAGTGGATCCAACACATGGTCA
The DNA here is from genome assembly GCA_013400915.1 of Pardalotus punctatus. NCBI lineage: Eukaryota > Metazoa > Chordata > Aves > Passeriformes > Pardalotidae > Pardalotus > Pardalotus punctatus. Next base: position 507,729 of record VZTX01007314.1, on the reverse strand, counting down.
TTTCCTCAGTCATCATTTTTTGCAAAGGCATTAAATGGAAATAGCCATTCAGAGTTCTCCTTGCTGTAGATAGTTGTGGGTGGTCTTTGACTTACGTGGGTGAAGAAAGGAAAACAAATTCTAAGATAAATGTTCTTTCAGCTAGTAGTGACTTGTTTTATTGACACCTTATCTTTAGGGATTTTAATTGTTTCTGTAGTTTGAGAGCTTGATCATGGTTGTCAAGCTCAAGAAGTGTTGAGTTTGCTTCTCTGATCTGTCATCACTGTTTTGTTGCAGTAGTCTGTTTCTCCTGAAGCTTGTGTTTCTACTAAAACTGTAGCTCATGTACAAAGACACCAGTGACAGAAAGTGCCTGTCAGCAGTGTGTTAGTATTAGGAACCTCTGTCAAGACTTCAGGTTCAGTTTCCTGCTGTGCTTTTGTGGATCTTCTTCAGATTCTGCTTTGGCTGTTGAAATGTTAGCTAGTAGCATTTTGGCACTTTATTGTTGCATAGTTTTGCCCTGTAAGGTTGATGACGTGATGCTTTTCACTTCCAGAGGTATTGGAAATATGGTTCAGGTGCTTTACTGTGGGAGGTTATCTTGGCTGCTCGCAGGCTTGTGTAAATGACAAGGAGTCTGTTATTTAAGAACAGGTGTCCATTTTAGGCTTAATCAGGGTAATTTCATGGTCTTGCAAGTTTCAACAGTCTGGCCTGCTGATTCCCTGTAGCAAAGGAAATATGTGAAGGTGTTGCCCTTTAACATAGTAATTCCTGTTTTGATTTCTTAGAATGTATCTGAAGCCATCTGATAATCACACTTGAGGAAGCTCCATGTGCTGTGCTTGCTGTACATGCTAAAAATACATTTCCCAGGCCTATTGATTGCTGTGATATCATAGCAAGCTGGCAGGTTTCTACTGTTGTCTCATTTTCTTGGTAGGACCCGGGATCTTGCAGGGATCCTGTTAATTACTGCCTGAGTCATGGGGACACATGTGGCTGCTTCTCAGACTAAGAGGTAGCAACTAATTTTGCTAATAGGACAGGCTTCAACTCAGGATTGCTTAATTTGGATGTGATTGTGCCACCACCCCATTTTTTCCCCATAAGCAGGGGGAATAAAAAGGTAATTTCAGTGTTGTGGCAGATTGACAGGTTTTGCAGGAATGGAAAGTATCTAGTTTCTATGCTTCTTCCAGCAGTGCTAGTTTATTTTGAAATACATCCATCTTGGATAGACTCTGCTGGAGTGGGTAGAGATGCTAAAAGTGAGTCTGGTCCAATATACAGAAGTAGTAGTGGTATTGGAACTACAATATCACTGATGGGGAAAATGGTACATTTGTTAAGGATATCTGCTTGCTGATTTGCTCTCTGCTTTCCTACATTTAAAAAAAAGAAAAAAGCAGTTGCAGTTACATTGCAACTGCAGTCTGTGTCAGTCAGATGTACTTTGCCCATCTTCCCTCAGTGAATTTGAGCTTAATGGCCAGATCACAGTTAACTTCTGTTCAAGTGAAAATGACAAGTAGGTTTTATGGAAACTGAGAGTGGCAAGTGGATGCCTTTAGAAGCATTACTGCAGAAAGAGGAGGACAGTTCTATCTTCATATTTGTGTTTGGTATTTCACATAATGGTAGAGGTAGTAGTCAGATAAAGAATTAATATATGATACTGGATTATGTATGACACATGTTCCTTCTTGTAAGCTGGAGATCCAGGGTAAATAGTGAGGAGGAATATTGGGGTTCTAAGGGTGAGCATGAGGGATATATTTTGAGAATTTGGAGCTGAGGAAGTAGTGAAGCACATACAAGATAGATAATCCAGGAAGAAGCCGATTTCACTAGATGTGTTGTTCTGGGGAATGAGCTATACATGAATGTCCAAGATTCTAGGTTAAGCTAATGTTTCTTAGTGTGAAACTAAGTATTTTCAAAATCTCATGTGTTTAAGGGTATTTCATACCTAGAGAGAGACATCTGTGATTGTTGTTTTTCTGCTTTTATAGCAACAGAAGCAGATTTCACCATCTTGTTTAAACACAGGGTCTACTTGTTCCGTGCAATTAGCCTGCTAAGATAGCCAGACGTAATGAGGAGCAATGCTTTCATTTCTTTAGTGTGGTGTTTCTGGCCTTTCTGACCTCTTCTGTCCCATCTTGTTCCTATTATACAAAACTGGTTACAAACCCCACATTTTTTCTGTTTGCGTACCTTAAGGAAAGATGCAATACAGCTAGGAATTGCTTAATTTTGTTTAATAAGATGGTCGTGGAGTCAAATTTAAGCCTTTTTATTCTTGTGCAGGGTTTTTTGTTGTTGTTGTTGCTACAGACACTGAATACAAAATAGACAGCCCACTGAGTGGGTGTGCTTTGGTTGCACTCTTTGGCATGTATTTGTAAGAGATTAAGCTGGAATCTCTTGGATATACATCTTCCCCTCATCCTCTTAGATCTTGTGTAATAGAAGTACAAAACATTATTCTTGCCTGAAAAGTATACAATGATATTTTTGATTTGCAGGCTCTCAAGAAGCTGCAGACTTGTAATAAGAGTGGTATGCTTTCCAGTGGTTGGGATGAACATTTTTTAAATTTACGTATGTAGTACTGATTAGAGAAATGCCTTTGAATTATTTTGTTGCAAGCTTCTCCATTTGATTTGCCTTCCTAAAATAATCAATGCATATGTAGGTAATTAAACCAGAAATCAGACTAGGTTGGTTTCCTCAGTAGGAGGTGCAAATAATTTTACAACCTGTTTGTCATGACTACAGCTTTATTTTCTGAAGGTGCCAGCAATTAGCTGTGTTGATTTAGCTGTATACTAGGTATCAATACCTTGCTCTGTGCCCGCAGAGTGATCAGTGTCACACTGAGTGCTGTGTGGCAGGGTCTGTCTGACATAGTTCTGTAACACCAAGCCCAGGGGGGACTAGCAGCACGAGCAGCAGCTTGCTTTTGACAGCAGAATGTCCTTGTTGCTATTGATTAGATTGTTCATTGAAGTGAAAAAACATTGATCCAGCTTTAAACTGGTAGTTATATGATAATCCTGGAGATGAATGAGTATCAAGTGGAGTATTGCTGGGGGGAGGTGGCATGGGGGGAATCCAATACTGGTTTTCTTGTGTAACTAATAATAGGCTAATGATACTTGAAAAAAAATAGATGTTTTAATATTTAGATCTACACTAAATCAAATGCAGCTAATAAATATAAACCAGATCTTTCTGCACAACAAATGTAAAATGTAAAATGACATATGTCTCTTCTCTCTAACTCCCCAAATCCCTGTTTGCTGCTGCTCTCTAGTCTGGGCCCTGGAAGTAATGCAGGTAATTTCACTGGTGGTGGAGGGTTGGGGCATTACTCTTGCACTGCTTGGTGTCTGATTGGTGGTTATTGTGGCACTGAGCTGCTCTGAAATAACATACTTACGTTTTGGAGCCAAAGTCAGTTAATATTTAAGTCCCATCTCATCCTCCTGTTTCATCCAAAATTATCTGTATCATGTTACTTTTTCTTTGAAAAGCTAACTTATTTCTTCCTTTTTTCTTTTCCCTCCTGAAATGAAGACTCTTGGGTGATTGAGGGGTAGAGTATTAGCTTTGAGCTGGATCTCCTAACCCTTGGTCTTCTGATTCTGAGATATTATTAGGCTAACATGGATGCATGAGATGGCACTGCTGGTGTTGATGTTTTCTGGAGTTTGAATCTGCTTTGACTTTTATACTCCAATGTTTTACTTTCATATGGGTTCTTCTTATACAGGTCCCTTAAGGAATGGGAAAGACATCATGAATATCGGATGGGAGGTTCCTCTCCCCCAGTCATTAAAATAAATGCCCACTGTATATTGCTTAGCTGATGTTTTGGCATCAGTAGTGGAGAATGGCAGCACCTCTGTGTTCCTGGCTAGGAATGTTCTGGTGCTTGCTCAGCCTGGGATCCAACATGACTTAGATTTGAGGGGTGACAACATCTCCAAAGGCTGTGCTCACAACAGTGTGCTCTTGAATCCTTGTTACCACTACATCTCACCAGTTTTTAGGATTGTGATATTAAGAGTAGGGTTAAGGGGCATACTTTTTTTCTTGCACTGTATATTTATTTTCTGCTCTGTAAAGATAAAGTGGCACACACTTTGAGGAAGACATCATGCAAAGATCTTGTGTGGAAATCTCAATTTCTTTCTTCAGTGTGGTCCACAGAGCCTTTTTCAGATATATGTGACAACTGTAACACAGTTTAAGAAATCATATTGGCAGAGCAGTCTGCATGTCAGACTTTAAGAAATGTCAAAATTCAGCCTCCTTCTCTGTAGACTGTTGTTGATTTGGGAATGAGGGTTATAAAGATATAAAAAGTCCAAACTCCACCCTAAAAGGATGTTGCAGTCTTGGATCTTCAGCATTATAACTTACTTCGGGCAGGTCATGTTAATTAGAGATGATACTAAGCTTAAGGAGGCAAAAGCAGTTTCAGTATTATTCCTGTTCTACAGTACATTATTTCACTGTTTCCTCTTGGTGTATTTGTCTACTGCTCTTCTGTCTTAACTATGAGATCTAATAGTCTTCCAGGAGGAGTAATGTTGACAGGGAAATTCCCCCCCTCCATTACCCTTCAATTTACTACTAAAGCATGAATGATCTTGTCCTATGTTTTCCCTTTAGTCTTGCTTTATACACTTCTTTTGATCAGATGATTATGTACTTAATTGAGAAACTACAAGTGGCAAATCAGTTTAAGTGCTTGGCTACAGTTGTCCTCACAAAATTGCGACGATACTGCAACAGAGCCTGGTTGCATCAGTTGCCTCCTTCGCCTTACAGGGAGAATTCAAGTGTATGCACCTGTGTGAAATACACATTTTCACTTTCTCCTGCCTCCATGCTAATCTAAATATTAACCTGCTCTTTTGCCCAAGTTGTATATTTTGTTGCTCCAGCACAATGTGTTGTATGTAGTTGAGGAATTTAGGGGACCATTACATTAGATCAATTTGGTATAAGTTAAGCCTGGACATTCACAGAAATTATTCAGCTGCTTTGTTTCTAGCATCGTTAAGTATTGTAACTTTTGATTTGTGATTAGATTACTGGTTCTTACATGGCAGTGGTAAGAGTTTGCAGCTCTGCCATGCTGTTCCTCTTGGAGAGCGACAACTGAAGAACTACTGGGAAAGATACAGGCTTTAAAACTGTTCAGAAGGCAAAAAACTGTGCATAAGACTTGAGTTCTTTAAACTCTTTCTTATGGTGCTCTTTCCTAGAGGGGAGATAGGTAGAGTATGTAGAATTAAATAGAAATGCACTGAATTTCTTTCAACATAAATTGCACATACATTGAAATGTAAATGTATAGATAAGCTGTTTTTTATAATCAAATTTTTTGAGAAAGTCCTTTCATGCAACAGGGAGGTGCACATTAGAGCTGCATGCTGTTTTTAAAAAATGGTTTCAAGGACAGTGTGTTTTCAAGAACATGTTTAATGGTCTTAAGACTATTGTACATGTTTATTGGAATGCAGAAATGCTCATTCTAGCATTAGTTACTTCACCTGCTCAAGTAGCATAAGCTCAACTTGAGTACTTTTGTCCACATTAACTATGTATGCAGAGATTTGTCACTGTAGGAGGCAAATGCTGGGTGGTTTTTGGGTGTGGGACCCTGTTTTCAGGACACTGAAAAATTCCCTTTTCCTCTGCTGTGGTTAGAATAGAAATTTGGTGGTTGTTGTGTCCTTCCTGGCCCTCAATCACATGACCAAATACTTTTATCAATTTTTCTTTCAACTACACCCTCTGCACAGTTTTCATGCATACCTAATAGGCATTAAAAGTGAGTTAAAGTGCTTGGTTGCCAGATGATCACTTATCAAGCTGAAATAATGTTAAGGCATCTCCCTAAATTCTTCCTGATATAGCTGAATGAGTGGAAGGGTCAGTTTAAAAAGTTGTTACATTTTTTGATGTAAAACAAGGTGGCAAAGTCTAAAACTGTAAATAGTGTATTGGTGGGTGTGTTGTCTTAAGAGTAGAATTGCTTTAGAATTACTTTAAAATAGTAAACTGATATCTAGGGCAAATAGTGAAGTTCTTTCAGAGAAATTATGCTCTGAGCATATCCAGTAGAGATGAGTGCATGTTGGTTAACTCTGCTGAATTAGAGCGTGGAATGAAGACTGACAATCACTTTTAAATTGCTTTATATTGCAGGTGTCCAGAAACTCTTCGCTTTGACAGTCTTCTCACTTTTTGCCTCCAATGTGCTTGGGAGTTTGGGGCGGGAAGAAGGTTCCATGGCTCTGTAAACTTAGTCTTTTAGTGGAAAAATTCTTGGTGTAATAACTGCTGAGAATTAATTAATAGTAATTTGTTATGTTGCTTTCTCTAAGCTGTCACCTTTTGATGAAAAGTGTGCTGTAGGCTTCTCTCCTTTTTTTCTTCATATAATTAGGGTGTGTACATGTCTATGCTGACCATGACACATTGACTCTGTGCAGAACTGAAATCCAGCTGCATATTCAGCCTTAGTTCCAAGGGATAGGGTCAGAGCTCCTAAGTGCTGGGTTCTTTCCAGTCATGTTTAAGTGTTGTGTCCTTAAGTTTTGAGGTTTTTTCTAAACAGTGATACTTTAATCAGCTATCCAAAGACAGTGTGAAAGGAGGTAAATTACAGATCCAAAACAGAAACTGAAGGTCTTCATTGAATTATTATTCTAGCAGCTGTTTATAGCTTAATGTAGATGCTTTTGATTAAATGTGACTTAGGAAAGCTGTAAAAACGCCCCAGTACATTGTTCAGAATTGTAGTGGAAATAAATTTCAAGTGGGGGAATTTGGGATTAAATAGTGCAGTAATAAATTTATGCCCCTGTATAAATAAAAGTTGCAACATGGCTCTGACATCTTACGCAGCTCTGTCAGGTGGTACCATTGTGATTCGTTTGCTGGTAGGTTGTGACTTTCACTTCTGTTTGGCTTCAGAGATTTTAAGCTTTTAGAGAATGTGCTTGTGATGGTTGATAGAAGGATTTATTCTTGAGAAAATGAAGAGGCTGTCCACATATTATTGAACCTCCATCCTTGGCAGTGTTCAGGACTCTGATATTGATTTGCTGCATTTCCCTGTTGTCTGACTTGACATCAATTTATGTTTCTACTCTGAATTTATTTCCTTTTATGGTCTGCTCAGAGAAGATTCACCAGATGTATTCTAGGGAAAAGTCATTCATCTTAAGAGATACTGGTTTCCAGGCGTGTGTATAGGTTTGTATGCGGAATACCTTTTCCCGAGGATGATGTCTTCAGTATTCCATTATACTTTCATTCCATCTTTCCCCTCCAGGCGGTGCAGATCCTCTAGAGGATGCTGGTCAGCAGACCATGAAGATGCTCAGCAGGCTGGAGCATCCCTCCTACAAAGACAGGATGAGAGAGTTGGGCTTGTTCCACCTGCAGAAGCGAAGGCTCTGGGGAGAATGTGTAAAACCTTCCAGTATCTAAAGAGGCCTGTAGGAAGGCTGGAGAGGGACATTTTATAAGGATGTGCAGTGATAGGACAAGGGGTAATGACTTTGAATTAAAAGGGTTAAGATATCAGGTTCAACTGAAATGGTTAGAGTAAGGTTTAGATTAGACATTAGGAAGAAATTCTTTGCTGAGGGTGGTGAAGATTTGGAACAAGTTGCTCGGAAAAGCTGGGGATGTCCTATCCCTGTGAGTTTTCAGGACCAGGTTGGATGGGGCTTGGAGCAGTGTGGGTGTGGGGAAAGACGCACACAACACCACCACCCCTGTTCCCCTGGTGGCGGGGGTTGGAACTAGATGATCTTTACGGTCCCTCCCAACCCAAACCATTCTATGATTCTGCAAATTCAGATGAATAGGGCATATTGTCTTAGTGAAAGTGTTGATTTTTTTTTCTTAGAAAGGAGTGCTGGAGTAGTGACTGTACTGCGTGATTTACTATGATTATGGGCAGGGGAGCATCACTTTCCTTCAGGAAATAGAAGTGTTAAAATGTAGGAAAATACTCTTGTGATGTCTTTCCTCCTGAAGAACATAAGATAAAATAAATAAATAATTTATTTTTTTTCTTAATTCTGTACCTGTCGGTATTATCTGTAGTTATTGTGAGGGGAAAATGGTGTCAGTGCATGAAAAATCTCCTAATTAAAGGTGATGTTTGGGGATGTTCCAGTGCTACTTCTTTCTCCTGAGCTTCTGGGAGAGAGAATATGTTAGGAAGCACTCACAGAATCACAATATTACCCACAGCTTTTGCTTACAGCTGCTGTTTTTGCTCCTGGTGGCTTATGATTTGGAGATGTTCTTCACCTTCTTTTTCATGTGGCAAGGGGCATGATATGTAACCAAGTTATTAGTTCTCATTGTCTTTTCCAGCGCTTTTGGAACAATAAACTTTTCTTCAGTGAATAACTGTCAAACTTATAACTGTTCTCATGTGAATACTAAATCACTGAATTGCAATGATACAATTAAAAAGAATATAAATCTCCAGATTGTGTGGACTGTCGCTGATACAGGATTTGGAGGGACGTTTTGAGAGCTTTTTTTCCTAACAGTGGAAATCTCTGGCTTCCTAAATCAACACTTCTGTCTGCCTGCCTAGTCTTAGTGTATCAGTTAGAATGCCTTGGCCATTTGGGGTTTGAATACATTATCAGAGGGGCCTACAAGGGGGACTAAAAGTACATTACCAAGAAAAATTGATTTTTGCCTCTCTTTATAGCTTTCTTTAATATATAGTTTGAATTAAATATTAATTTATTGTCAGGCTGAAAATGTAGATCTGAGACTGTTTCAAAATATAAAAGTGACCTGTGTTTGATCTGAGTGCTACTACATGTGTCCCAAACAAGAAATAAACCCATGGCTATTACAAGGAGATTCCTGATCCCAGATAAATGCCACAGAATAAGTTGTGTGATTTAGGTTTGCTTCCAAAGTTCTATCAAACATAATTTCCAGAAATAGTCTGCAATTTTAAAGAAGTAAGAAAGGTTAGAGTGAAAAGTTAGTTTCAGTTGCTTGATTCATGTTTTTTGGCTTTTAAGCTTTGCTATGTTTTGAGTAATAAAGTTATACATGGGGACTTGTGCGATATTAATACTTTCCCCTTCCTTTCCCCCCTCTTTTTCCTACTATCGTCATGTTTTGTCACTGTCATCTCTCTTCAAGTGTAGATTTATTTCTCATTCAAACTGTTGTTTTCTTTGGCAGGAGCTACAAGCAAGTCTGTGAAATTATGTAATGTCTGAAAAGTTATGTTCATGATTAATTAGCCTATCATGAAACTATTTTGGTTTGTGTGGAATAACTAGATCATATTTTTTATTTATTTGGCAGGGGTAGAAGGCACTCTGGCCAGATCAAGTAACTTCAGAGTGCTTTGTATTAACTGCTTTCCATACATTACCTGTTTACATTTGGAACATGAAATGTATGTCTTTTTTATTGGTCACTTAATGTCAACTTCGTTTTTTTGGTTTTTTTAAAGGAAATGAGCTTGGGCTGCAGGTATTCCTTTTTTCCCAAACTGTAAAATTTATAGTTGTTTGCTTAAAGCTGAGCACTCTTTAAATTGCATACTCAAAGAAAAATTTGCCAGAAGTTAAAAAATGGGGTAATGATATGTTATATCAGAACTGTATGGACATGAGTGGCACAGCTCTCAGGGCAATGGAGTCAAGATCTCAAGCACAATTTGAAGTCTGGAGGGAACTTTCTCTATTATTTGTGGTGCAGGGCTTTTTCATTGCTTCCTTTCCACCAAAAAAAAAAAAAATTTCCCAGTGGAGTTAAATTATAATCTGAAAATTCAAAAATATAGATGTTGAGCCTTGCTAGTAATGAAGACCTGTAGGTTTTATTATAAGCACCCAAGTAGAGAGAGAGAGAGAGAAAAGGCCTCTTCTGTGGATTGGGCTATATGGAGTTTTTAATAGGCCATTATTGAAGTGATCGTGTTTTGACAAGTAGTTTGTAAAACTTTTTCTGTCTTCTTTAAAACTTCTGATTTGCATCACTGAAGTGCTATTTCACAAATCCTGGCTTTTTGCAAGTTTGAAGGAGATACTGTGCCCATCCTAAATGTAATTATTCATTTAAATTAGCTTTGCTGTTAAATAACACCGTATCTAATTTTTTGTTTTCAGTAACTTGATGACATTCTTTCTTACGGTGTAAGTGTAAATGCTTAGTTGTAAGTACTTTAAATACTGGAAAGTTAAGGAACTGACAGACGAGTTGTAAATGATAATTTTATTTTGGCTGTTAAGAAACAGTGGTATAGTCAGTGTTCTGGTTGTGTCTCAGGATCCACTATCTGCTTGGTGCTTCAGACTGGTTAAGGGAGGTACTTTTCCTATACTAGCCTATATGGGAGCCTGTAATATGTAGTCTGCAGGAATCAGAATTACAGGCTTCATTGTAAGGATCAGATTTTTGTTGTATTTATCTGTCGGTGCTAAAACAGCTGAATAGTGCATGCACAGAGTGAAAAAGTAAAATATAAAAGTGAGTTGTTTACTTGTCTCTTCGCCTTACAGGCTAATCCAGTCCTAAAGACTTTTTCAGTGAGTTATATGGGGTAGCCCTTGTCATGCTGTTCCTCCATTTCCATTGAGACACTGTATTTTCTCCTGTATGTGAAGGAACAGGCAAGGGAAAAATCTTTGCACAGAAAATGTTGTCATGAAGTGGATTTCTGCAGTATGTTTTAATGAGTTTATCACTGTGTCTTGTCCCAGCCCTGCTCTGCACTCATTTGGAATGAGATCAAAAAGTGGTTTTGCAGTTCCAGTGCACAAGAAAACTTGCCGGGAAAGTAGTTTCAGTATTACTAGGGAGAGTTTTATTTTAATGGCCAGAGCCCTTAACTGTGGATGATGCGGTAGGTACAGGTTATTTCATTGGTTAGTTCTTTTACTGGTTGGAAGTGAATGGGAACTGCTTCCTGTCAGAGTTGAAAGGAGGTTGATTCTAGAAGACTTCCGTTTCAAACTTGGGTATGGTCCAAGGGTACTGTTAGATGGATTTGCTAAGTGACGATTTCTTAATTCATTCTTTCCTTTGGTTTTGCCTTTTTGTTGAAGTTGCTTATCGCCTTCTGTAGGCTATCAGCAGTACAATTGCTGTATTTGAAGCAGAGCATAACTACCTTTGAAGCACAGTTTAAAGATGCCTCACAAAATTAGCCAACAAGCAGCCGACTTAATGAATTTTATGACCTTTCTCCTGTCCTTTTTTATGTCTTTTTACACAAATGCTGATGCTAGAATTCATGTTTTCCTTGAGTAACACGGCAATTTAATATTATTGGTAGGACAGAGAATGGCCTCATGGGCTTTATAGACTTTAACACTTGGAAATAGCATAGAAGATAAATTGAAACCAATGCATGAGAGCCTCATTGGGTTTGTTTCTAAAAACCATGCAATACAAGTTGCTGTGATAATTTTTTTTTTTAATTCCCCCTTCTCCGCCGCTGTCCCCCAGTTTAAATGTAATACTTATGGCAAATTTTAAGCCTCTTTCCTTCAAGAGACTTTCATTTAATTTTATATAATAGGCCTACTTGAAAGCCTTTCTAAGGAAAAACTGGTCTTCTGTGAAATGTTTACTGGTTTTGTTCTGAGCTGTTTGAGCTCTGGTTTACATCACATGGCTAGTTAGCAGTGCTTTATTATATTCTAAGGGAGATTGTTTTACTTTATTTGTAAAATGAGCTACAGTGATCTGGGTTTTTAATTATGAAATTGGCTTTTGATTTGGGGGGTTGTAATTCCTTGACAGTATGTCAATATTGAACATGATCTATACATATAAAGAAGCAGGGACTGACAAAGCAATCTGTTTCATTTGTTGGAAGTGCCAGCCTCTTAGGTAACTCCTTGGGGTATAGGGCTACCGTGCCTATTCACCTTCATTATCCACTGCCCTGGATTTCAGCACATGATCAAGCAAAAAGCTGCTACTCTCCCAGGTCTTGTGTAAAATGGACTGTATGTACTTTACAGAGCTGGCAGATTTTCAATGGCTTTGTGTCTTGAGCAATGGCTTGTAAAGGTAAATGCCTGCAAGTGATTTCAGTGTCTTGGCTGTTGAATAAACTGCTTTTCTTCTCTCAAGAATAAAGTTCAGTCCCTGTCAGGGGAAAAGAAGTGAAGCTGTTAGCATTTAATCAGCTGTTTGTCCAGTATTCTCTCACTTCAGAAAGGAGACCAGGAATTACTTAATTTTTAAATAAATAAATGGATAAATAAGTAGATTTTCATTGCTTGTATTAGTCTGTAGGTCACCCAGTAGAGATGTATCTTAGTGCCATTGCTTTTTACTAGATAGAAATCAGTGACTAAAAAGCAAAAGGTCAATGGCCAAGCTGCTGCCACTTGTTGCCTCTTGGAATATGAGCTTAGCCATGTCATTTTTCTACTACTTGGGCCTTGGTAAGAGAAGTGGCTGTGTTATTTACAGTGATGTAATTTATACTACATTTGCTCTTGAAATAATTGAGCAGAAAAGATGTCAAGTTATATGCATGAGTTGAAACTAAATACTTCTTAAACAAAACCCAAAATGCACACAACAAAAACAAAATGTTAGTGCTCTCTACTTAAAGCTTCTGTTTCCTAATCATATCAGTGGAAGAAATCATATCAGTGGAAGAAATCTAAAGAAATAGTTCTTCTGTAATCCCATATCAGGTTTTGGAATTTGTAGCTGTAATAATTTTGCTTTGGTCCTAATATTTTTCCTTTCCCTAATATTTGACCTTATATGAGGCAACTAGACAGGATATGTCTTGACTTTGTGCAGAAATTCGCCTACTTCATCTTAGAGTAGAAAAGAGTTCTGCTTGTTTTATTTAGAATTGCATTTCAAACTCTAGCCCAGTTTCAAAAAGCCCTGCTTCTGTATTTAGTATACTGCTATTCAAATCTAGATCATGCTGACGGTAAATTTGCCCCAAAGAGTAAACTAGATAAAATATGCATATGATCAATTTAATATGCAATTAAACATTTTCCCTGAGCAATTAGCATCAAGACAACTAATAATTATCCTGTGCCACACTGCAAACATTATACGCATTTATGTAGGATGACTTTGGTAATAAGTTATGGATAAAAATATGCATATATACAAACATCTGAGTAAACATAATATCATGGCAATGAAGCATGTGCTTTTCATACTGGAGTTTATTTAATCTGCTTAAAAACAATACCTTTCCCCAAAGAATGTAAAAGTTGACACGCCCGTGGGATGATGGTCTGTGAATTGCATCACTGCTTACCTTGAGGTTACATGTGTCACCTGCCTCGTTCTAGTTGCATTGCAGTGGAAGTTTATAAACTTTCGAGTTGGAAAATGCAATGCCATTTGAACAACTGTATATATGTGTGACAGAACAAGTGGATACCATGTTTGGAAGTCTCCTAAGCATATGAAGAAACTGAGATAAAGAAGACATGGTGGAAATTAGCAAGTTATGAGCAGGATTGTAGAAAGCTAGATACACAGTGAACTTTACCTCTGAATACCTAGAAGTGTACTTGAAGATGAGACTTGAAGTACATATTTTTTGTTATAAAGAGTGCATGGCAAGTAACAAATGTGTGATGCTCTTAAGACATCTAGGTGCATTTAAAGAATTGAGTTTTGAGGGAGTTGGGAAGAATAAAAACTCATTATTTAGGAAAAGAAAAATTTGAGCTACATAAAATGAAAAGGTGTCACTTGGAAGATGTGGCATTCTGCTGCTAGTGATAGGTACGTAAGGAGTAACACAACTTGTGGATAATTGCTTAGTTGGATCTGCAGTAATGATTTCACTGTGGTCTGTGGGAGTCAGTGAACTGCTTGGAGAGGGAGTGAAGAAAAGCAAGCTTGTTTTTGGTACACTTGAGATTGTTTTGTGTGCCAGATTGAAGAGGGTAATTTAACGAATACAGACATACAAATGAAAAAGCCTTTTAGCCAGGAACTGGATGTTAGGCTACCATTGACTAGCACCCATTTCAATGGTTACTAGTCTCATAGCCAGCAAGTAAGGGAGCAGAAAAGATGAAGTTTGGAAATAAAAAAATTTGGAGCCCTTTTAAGTGTTATTGAAATATCATTTCAGATTAGTCTGAAGACAAAAGTTTCCTATGTCTTAGGTGTCAAGAAAATGGAACTGAGTTATCTTTATATAAAATCTAACTTAGAAATGTGTTTTGAATTAATTTCCCAAGGGTACCTTGCAGAAAGGGAAAGAAGGCAAAGGCAAACCCAGTTGTAGTTGAACGTGGAATTGCCTACATGCAGTACTGATGTTGCCTGGTCTGTTCAGTTTCATCTGTTTGATAGAGACAGCTGATAGATGTGTATTCCTGAAGGAGCTATATTGCCACAGGTATTAATAACATAGCTGAAAAGTGCTAAAATAGCTTTCTTCTCTTGGTCTTTTCACTTCAAAACCATTGAAGATAGAATTTCAGGAAGTATGAAGACTGCTTGGCCCAAGGTTATATTTACACAATATAGGTGATGGTCATCAGAATTACAGGAAGCTGCAAAGAGAAATCTGCAGTGTATATGGGATGTATTTACAGCTTGAGCTATTGATAACCTGGTTAGCATGAGTACCTCGTAGTGGCAGGGTCTGTAGCTGGCCTCTAATCTCAGAGTGGAGAATGTGTAAGAGGGAACTTGAGGATAGCCTTCTTTATAGCCTAGTTATATTAATAGCCTTGGCTACAGAACTTTTTATTATTTAAAAACACTCTTACTATATTACAATGGAAAGGTGAATACATTTTTCAATTGTTTAGTCCAAGGTGCAGGACCAAAGCAGGAAAACTACAAATTAAAGAACAAATTTCTTCCCATTCAGGAGGGAAAAGCCTTCTTTCTTCTATAGTGCTACCACAGTGTGCAATGTTACTGACTAGGGCAGAGTTTTATTTTCTTTATAGTAGCTATTATAGGACCATGTTTTGGGTTTGTGCTGGACATGGTGTTGGTAACGCAGGGATAGTTTTGGTTATTGCTGAGCAGTGCTTACACAGAGTCAAGGCATCTTCTGCTTCTCACCCCTCCCCACCGGTGAGGAGGCTGGAGGAGTACGATGGTCTTGGAGGGTACCTAGGCAGGGCAGCTGATCCTGGCAGACCAGAGGGATGTTCCATACCGTATAATGTTGTGCTCAGTGTATAAAGTGGGAGCAGGAAGGGTGGGGTACAGCAGCCCGGGGTGATGGTGTTTGTCTTCCCAGGTAACCATTCCATGTGAAGGGCCCTGCTGTCCTGGCGGTGGCTGAGCACCTGCCTACCCATGGGCAGTGGTGCATGAATTCCTTGCTATGCTTTGCTTGTGTGTGTGGCTTTTGCTGTGGCTATTAAACTGTCTTTATCTCAATCCATGAGTTTTCCACTTTTCTGATTCTCTCCCCCATCCCCATGTGGGCCTAATGAGCGAGAAGCTGTGTGGTGCTAAGTTTCCAGCTGGGGTTAAACCCTGGCACGTAGAAATTAACACAAGAACACAGACGAGATACAATTTAAATAGGTGAAGTATCAGAGTTTGTTGACAGAAACAATAGCAGGGCCTACTCCTGTCCAAGGGTTGTTTTTAGATTGACTTCGGTAGTCCTGCGTGTCTATTGAATTTAGACTATTTGTTGGAAAGCCTCCCTTCTGTGAGTGTAGAGGCTTTAGATTGATTCTGTTGAAAATAAAGCTGAGTCTGCAGAGGACTGGGAGATTTCGCTGTATTTTTGAGCTGCTGCTTTGCAGCCTTCTGTGCTTGCTTTGGGTGCTGTTTTTTCAACAGAAAGTGGTATTTTAAAATTTCTGGTGGATATAAACTACCAACAAAACATGAATGCAGATTGGCTTATGTGCAGCTAATTAAGTCTAAGCTAATCTAGTATTACTGTTGCAGTTAGATGGCTTTGGAGTGTGTGAATCCAGGAGGACACGAAGGGTTTTAAACTTACCCTTTTTGCATAATTCTAGGTACCTCTGATGGTTATATTGTATATCTTGTATATCACAATGCCCGTAGACATACCCTTTCGAAGTACAGGAGGGAGATGTGAGCAGAGAAAGCCACTGCGTAGTAAGAAAATTAGTTTTATACCAAAAAAACCCAAAAAAAACCCACTGAAAAACCCCCAAAACAAAAAAAGTATGTGGATCTGGCTTCTAGAGGTGATGATAATCTTTGGGGGGAAGAGGAGAAGTTTCAAACTGTAGCACCTCTTTAACACACACCATTTATGCGGTTAATTGACTTAAAGGTGTAGTAAAGAAAGTTTGCACTCTGGTCAGTCCTCTCTCTTTGGAACTGCCTTTGTGCCAGCTTTTGCTTTGTGCTCTTTGAGTGCATAACTGCTACATTAAGGTTTGTAGCACGTGTAATGTTTTCACACTTCTGCCTGCCAGGGTGTGTTTGCCATCATTGGAGTTCGTGGGTCCTGTTTACCACGGGCCTGTAGGACTAACATGGGAGCTACTGGATAGTTACCAAGTTGTTTTGAAAAATCAGTTTAGTTTAACTTACAGTTACTACTTCCTGAAACATGATGAATGTTTGTTTTTTTTCAGATGTGGAAAATAAACTGTTTTTTACACACCCAGAATGGATGCAGGAAAGGATTTGCAGCTCAAAGTACTCACAGTACCTTTGTCTTGCCTGTGACCAAGACCAGTTGTTCCAGTAGCTGAGACAGAAATCAGTACCTGTTACTGATTAAGCTTTTGCTTTTCAATATTAATATTTTAAAAATCAGTATTTAGAGATGCTACTGGTAGTATTTCTTGTTCAAAGACTTCTTTTCTTCAAGCCATGGTAAAAATAAAAAAAAAGGTGAAAAAAAGAGTGTAGATAGCCCTTGAGGGTACTTCGTGAAAATGTGGGTATTCTGAGAAAGCTTGCTGCTTCTGCCCTTCCTAAGGCTGTAAACAGACTGGGACCAGGTCAGTGGATGTGTATTGAAGGTGATGGCAGCTTCAGTTTTCAGTAAAATTTGCCCCTCTATCCTGTAACCCTGTAATTGCTTCCATGCTGTTTCTGTTCGTAGGCTAACAGAGATCTGATGTTGGGGTATCACATAAAAGGTGTTTTCCAGCAGGCTGTCAGGTGATGTTGAGGTGGTTCCGAAAAGGCATGGAGAGGCAGTTACAAATGTGAACAGTTGAGGTCTTTGGTTTACTAGTCAGATTTCTTGGGAGTGTGTGTGAAACTTTTAATTTCTTTTAATGTGTGTATAACACTTAATGAGACTAGCACTTAAAATCGTAATTGTGTGTACACAGCTAATGCTTAACAGTTTTCAGACAATCTGTTTAAAACTCAGAGTGCTATAGCAATGCAAATAGTAATCTTCTTGCTTTGAGTGGGATTTATAGTTTTGGGTAACTTTGCATACTCAAAAATAAAGTAAAATAAAACTTTACAGGCCCTAATGTGACTTCTGTGGGGGTGGGATGCATTCAGAACCTGCTAAATGCTTTAAGGATTCATGGTAATTATAAATACAGTCAAATAAGCATAAATTCCACAGGCACAGAGACTACATAGGGGAAAAAAAAATGTTATTTTGGGCCATAGTTCTGAAACAAGTTCTGGCATAAGGTAACAGAAGTCCAGCTCCATTTTTACTGAGGATTGATTTTATGCAGTGGCAAAGCCTGTTAGTTTCTCAGAAAAGATAACTGTGAGTCATTAAAATAAACAAAATAATTTACTGGTTGCATAAATGACTTCTAAGTCTTTGCTTAAACATGGAAAATGCACTATTTTAACTAATGTTAACACTATGTTGTTATTTCTAAATTAGTGATGATATAAAGGGTGTCCTTGCGCATGGCAGGGGAGTTAGAATTAGATTTTTGTCCTTTCCAATCCAAACCATTCTATGATTGTATATTTTTGTGGACCATCTGAATGCAGGATATGTAAAAACAGTGAGAGCAGTAAGGATAGTGGGTCCTTAGTGTTTCACAATGTGTAAACTATGCCAAATAATTGAAAGTTTTTGGGATTTTCTGGTGGTTTGGGTTTTTTTTTTTAATTGGATCAAGTATAAAACACTTATTGAAGGCACTAAACCAGTAGTTTTTATTTTTAGTCTTTATCTGTAGCAGACACTTTTATTAAACATGTTTTTTTTTTCTTGTCTTCTTTAGTGACTGAAATAATGAAGCTATAAACAAAATTTAGTATACACATATTCATATAATTTTTAGTGAAAACTGTTTCAAATGTTAGAATTATCATTTCAGAATTATTCTGAACAATAATTGACTGTGATTAATGTGAAATTAGATTTTGGTGTGTTTTGGTGGCACCATATTGTCATGTTGTCATACCACTACCTGGTTTTAACACCATTTAGAGGATTGATGGGCTGCAGTGGTTGTATGTATGATGTTTTAAGGGATTGATTGACTATGGTGGTTGGATGTGTGATGCTTAAATAAGTACTGTTCAATTTCTACTTGGAAAGTAAAATAAAGAACCAACCTATTTACAGGTGCTGAGTTGATAGTCTGTTATTGCTCCATGCTGTGTATATGTATTTATTTTTTTAAAATTCAGTTGCCTGACTGCTCTTTGTGAAGCTTCAATTTCTGAATGCAACTGCATGTTGGCATAAGGGATGAATTTTCTGTAAATTTGCTCTTACTGCAATTGGGAATACAGTTATTAGAACAAAGCAGTCTTTTAAATTTGAATTCTCAGTTTCTAGTAACCTAGCAAATGGAACTGTTTTGCAATTTGTCATTTACTTTGTTTGCAGACTTAAAGGGATGAAAAATTCTTCTCATCTCATTCATTCCATTGAAGCAATAGTATGTTAACTGGGTAAGCATTATTCAGACCTCTCTTGAGTGACAGAGTAGACATCATACTCCTAAAGTTTTTGTAACGGAAATATTAATGGGATTTTTATATAGTAGATGAAAAAGTTACTTCCCATTTAGGCTGAAGTTGAGTAAAAAAATATTACTGGTTCATCTGGTACAAAATACTGCAGTGTTGAATAACTGACTGTACTACTTCCTGTAAGAGATGAAATAGAATTAACCTTCCTGAAGTCTAATAATTCTTTTTCAAAAGATAATGATATGTGATAGCTATGTTTTGGAAGATAAACTACTGGTAAGAAAAAGAGATTAATTTCTCTTAGAGTTCTCTTTAATTAAGGTAGGAGGTGCATTGGTGTTTGGACTGCATTCTGCTACTGTAAAAAAACAAGCAAACAAAATCCAGCAGCCCCCCAGAAATTAACCCCAAACTAAGGTTTATGCTAATTGAGACGGTTGTGAGCCAGAACTACTACTACCAGTAAGAATTCAGCTTTGCTTTGTGCAAGCTAAAGCAAATTGAAACAATGTCTTGTTTACACTGACCAGAGTGTGTCTGTGTGTGTGTGTGTGTGTGTATTCTTAACTTTCAGTAGCTGAGGGATCAGACCCTGTAATACAGCTATTAACGTAAATGGCTTCAAAGTACAAACTGGAGCCTGTAAGTTTCTTGGAAACTTGTATATGAAGTGATAGGATTTGCGAGCTCTTTGTGATTAGTTTTGGTATGGGCACATCAGTCTTTGTAGCCCTGAACTGCCAACAACCTTTGTCCTTTATTTTACCTTCAGTACAAAAAAAAGGGGGGGGGGGGAGGGTTTGAAATAGGGAAGTAAATGAGTGTTGGCTAATGGCCATGTCTTTTCCTAGAGCAAAAAAAAAATATCTTGGAAAGATAGATGAGATTGTGGACCTGGATTTGAATGATATGTGAAGCTTTGTAAATTATTTATCAGAGCAAGCCTTTTTGAAATGGCTAAAGCACTGTTATATCCAAGGGAAAGAATGGTATGGTTGCCAAGAGGAGATTTTTACTTGATTCCACTGAAAGAATAATCTTCCTTTTAAAATTATCTGTATTAAACTTTAAGTAGCAGTTAAGAAATGTCCACACAATACTGCAAATTCTATTTGAATAGCTCTGGACCCTTTTTCTGCTGCTGATTATTGGCATAGTTTATGTATTTTGGTTTTTTGCCAATATCATTTTGCTCCGGTGACATATTTGATAAAAGCAAAATGATGGGAAAGATCTCTTGAATTATGATATCTGACTGGCAAGAATAGTAACTAAGTAATGCTATTTTGTTTATGTATTTAATTAATTTATATATTTAATTTATTTATACGTTGTTTTTAACAAGTGAGAAATCCTGCTAGTAATTGCTATAACCCATCCCACCTATAGAATTACTGATCTCATTCAATATCATCCTGCTAAAACTGACAGAGAACACCAATAATGCTTCTTCTAAGCACAACCATTTTAGAAAGCTGTCTGTTTATAACTTAAACAATTGTTTTTGTCCAAGTAGCAATTTCATATTTCAGCTAACCATAGAATCCATAATGGTGACCTTAGTAAGACAAAAGACTGCACGTGATGTTGGTTCCTGTTAGTTATAAGAAGGTGACAGCAGTTCCCTTTTGTTGTTTATGGAAGAGAACACACATCTCCGTACTTATGAAAAGTGCTCAGCTCTTTTTATCTTTTATGTCTATTCTTTGGGGTATACGAGTATGTCAATATTTCAGTAATTGGATTGTGAGGAGTTGAACAGTGAGCAGACCTTCTGAGGACTAAGTTTTCAGAAAAAGTACAGTGCCTGGGGGTGTGTTTATATGGAAGTATGTTTATATCTGTGCTCCTCTTATATGGCTGGGACAAATTTACCTTCCTGGTGCCAGTATTCTTCATGCTGCTTGACTTAAAATGATCATAAAGCTTAATAACATAAAAATAGTTTCAATATTTCTGTGTTATATTGTGTTGAGATATAAGGGCACATCGCCATGGAACTGATTTCTTTGCAAGAATACTCTCAAAAACAAGCATTCCCCACTTCCCAGGTCTGTAATGGGATACAGATTTATAGGTCAAGTGAAGATAGCCTGCTAGCTTTCAAAGTATTGTAGCATAAAGAGGAAATGTGAAATGAAGGTAAAGCCAATAATTACGTTGATATGTTAAACTAACAGCATCGCCTACCTGAATCTGGAAACTATGAATTTGCTAAAGAAACCATTTTAATCTGGGTTATTGTGATACTCTCTGCTAGAAGCCAGTCTGAGAAGGTGCTCTGCTAAGTATCGCATTTGGGTATTTGAGCATCCCAGTTGCATATAATTTTGTCTATTATTTATTTACATGTTAATGACATACTTCCATGTAGTCATTAATACATTAATATTTTTAATGTTGCAGGTCAGTATTTTCATTAAAGCTCTAAAATGTAATGGAGAAACTATATAATAGGTTTTTAATCTCTGATAGTTTGTCATGTAATTGCTAAGAAAGATGGGAGGTAAATTTGTATCAATTCTGAAGTAATTCTCTGAAAAGTTCTGTGTATTGCTTCCAGACATTGAAAGATTTGCATGTTTTTTTATTATGATTGTATATCAAAGCTGATGGGACTCATCAGACTGTAATGGTCTGGTGGTAACTCTTGATCTGTTAAATCCAGTGATTTTACCCTGAAGTGGTAGTTTTAGAGGGAGGTGTGAGTTGTATTCCAAGTAATAAAATAAGTCTTGAATTAGAGAGTTTTTAGTAAATTTGTTTTCTTCTGGAAAGGAACTATATTCATCTGTAATAAAGACTAGTTTACATCTTGATCTTTGAGCACTATTACATTGGAGGAACAAGTGATTGTGTTCTGGAGTTGCAATTGTGTGTGCAAGAATAGCGTCCCAAATTCTAATTTTTCCTTGGTTTTGTTAACACTAGTCTTGTATTGGAGATATTTACATGGATTAATACACAGGGTGGCTTATTATGGGCTAACTTGAAGTTTATTATTTATTATTCAGATTAAAACTTTGTAGAAAAGTTAGTGAAGTGGACATTTGCCTTGGCAATTAATATTTGGTACAACAAAATAGCAGGTAAAAGCTATGGAGGCTGGTAGGTTTTGGTTTGGGTTTATTTTGTTAGCTAACTGTCTCTTTATTTTTAAATCTAGCCACGAGCTGATCCCATCCCAATATGTAGCTTTTGCTTGGGAACAAAAGAATCAAATCGTGAAAAAAAACCAGAAGAGCTCTTGTCCTGTGCAGACTGTGGCAGCAGTGGTAAGTTGGCTGAATTTGCAAATACTATTAATGTTTATGTTTTAGTATGTCTTAAAAAATATTTTAAACTTGTCAACCTTATCCTCTCTTTGAACAAACATAAATTGAGTACTGAAACCAGGGGGGTGGATGAGTTTATTGTTGTTTTTCTTATTTTTGCTTGTTGGTTTGGTTTTTGTTTGTTTGTTTAAAACTAGAATTTTGTCATCTGTGTAATTAGGATAATTACAAGTGAGATATAAATTCATCTTCATGTCGAAGTGTAGATCTGCTGAGTAAATTAAGAGGGGGAAACCATACTGGTACAATACAAGAATTCAGTTATTGTTTGGAATCTATGTTGACTCTGAAAGCTCAGTTTTGCATTGTGACATCAAATGATCAAGAATTTTGCTTGCACAGATTTGAAACATTTCAGAAGCTGAGGAATAATCACAGTAATAAAGACCGTGTAGCTGTCTTTGCTGCTGCATTTTTCGTGTATCCAGTTCATTCTTTAATAAAATTATTCTGTTACTCAAGAGGGAATTTGAATAATATTTCAGGTAACATACCACATCAGATGGACAACCTTTACTTGTCAGGCACAAGATAACGACACTACTGATTGCATGTGCCTTGCTCCTGAGTGTTGCAGCAGCTCTTGCGGACTCTGGCTGTTCTTAATGCAGGTGCCTCTCTGCTCTGTGGTGACTGGTGATGGGGCCCGAGGGAATGGCCTGAAGTTGTGTCAGGGGAGGTTTAGAAAAAGTTTCTTCACCCAGAGGGTGTTTGGGCACTGGAACAGCTCCCCAGGGCAGCAGTCACAGCCCCAAGCCTGACAGAGCTCAAGTGTTTGGACAATGCTCTCAGGCACGGGGTGTGACTCTTGGGGTGTCCTGTGCAGGGCCAGGAGTTGGACTCGATGATCCTTGTGCATCCCTTCCAGCTCAGGATAATCTGTGATTCTGTGAATCGGGAGTTCATGGGTAGGTGTGCTGAAGGTAGCCATGGCAGGGCAGACTACATCAGTACTTGAGTGAAAACAAAACAGTATGGATAAAAGCATGTTTTCAGTTAATCAGGATATGTTTTTGATTGTCTGCTTCTCAATCTGTCACCATGATAGTTACTTTGTATTTTAGCCAGTGTATTTTTAAGTATATTTTAGCCAATTATTACACCTTGAAATAAGAAAATGATTTTTTTAAACCCAGTATATGACAGCAAACCCCATAAATTTTTTAATTGTCTTCCTTTAGTGGTTTATAGGTTTCCTCTATTTTCAGATCTGTTTTCTGATATTTGGAAAATTAATAGGCTTTATGCTTGGTTAGACTCTGGTGCACAGAGTTTACGTTAATCAGGTGAGCTTAGAAATCAGCTACTCTTCTGTTGTATAATAATCCCCTGGTGGGCCTTAAGACACTTTAGAACTGGAAGTCTTGACTTTCATGGATCAGCTTCTATTTGAATTAACACCGATACATTCTCTCTGCCTCATTAAGACTAAATTATCTTTAATTAGTTCCTCAGATGTATTAGATATAAGGAATGAAATGTTGAGACTGCCAATCAGTTTGCTGGATGGTTAAACTTTAGCTACTGATGCCTAACTAAAATAAAAACCAATTTCAGTGCAATTTATAAATAACAAAACTTCACTCAAGTGGAGTTTTATTGTAATTGGATTTGTAATTTTGCACATTGCAGTGTATCTCAAAGCTGGTCTGGCTGTCTAACAAATAGAAAAGAAATTGCATGTTGTGCACAGCAAGCAAATTGTTCAGTTGATCAGAGATTAAATTGCAGTGCCCACTACTGGCATGTCTGTTTTCCCTTTTTGTTTTTGTGTCAAGTTTCTTTTGTCTTTTCAGGTAGTGCTTCTGCATTCTGAAAGCAGAAACTAGCTGGATAACTGCATGTTTTTGTGGCATTTGGGAGGATAAAGTATTTGGGTAGTAGAAATGAAATGCACTGCTTTGTCAGTTGGCACAGAGGATTTTCTCAAGAATTAAGATGAGGGATGTCAGATGTGAGAAAACAAATCCCATTACAGGAGCAGACATGGTTCCTCTTGGTTGTGGCTGGATTTTGTGTTGGGTTTTTTCTCTTCTCCTGCTTTTTTCCTATCTCATTATTTTGAAAAATCAATACACTTGAGAACTGGAATCGAACTCTACTTCTGTTTTTCGAAACAAGATGTGCAGAAACAATTAAAGAGCTGCTGCTGATAGATTTTTATAAGGGTTTGAAGTTGTAGAAGGAGGAGGGCAAAAAAGTGAGTGACTGGAGAATTATAATAAATATTTTTTTTTAAGAGGGGAAAAATAGCTAAAAGTAGAATACCTGTGGGTACTGTCCTTTCAAATTGTATGTTATCCTGAGGAGGCAAGAGTGTTGCTGATCAAAGATGGTAGGGAAGGCTGGAGAGCAGAGCAACAGAGACATTGGATTCAGATCAAGAGGAACAGGGACAGAAAATGTTTGGAAAGAACAGGGCAGAGAGATTTAGGGTGTGCTTTAGTAATAATGGAATATAGAAATTGTCTTAATTGTTGCTGTCTGTGTAAGGATTTTGGGCTATTTTGGATAAAATGAACTGCTAAGAAACCTGCAAGTAGAAGAAATTGGTACATCCCCAAGATGGGTGCCCTGACCATCTCTGCTCATAGCTAAAGTCTCCCTAAGTAACAATAACGCTTTCTACCTAAAAGATTATCAAACACGAGGTGAGGGTTTGGGTTTTTTTTGTGAGTTATCTTATACAGTAGTTCCCAGCATTTGTGTTGAAGTTTAAAATAACTGGAGATATTAGCATAACTAATTTAGCGCTGTGTTTAGTTGTTGTTACTGATCTAATGCTTGTTCTTTTAAAAGATTAGTTGCTTAATCAAATTCATGAATGAATAAACAAGGAAGACACAAAAGTGGGCAGGTTAAAGAAGTTGCCTTCATTCACAAAGGAATGAGACCTTCCCAGTTGACTTCCTGATCACACCTATTTCTCTCATGTCAGTGTATCACAATTCTGAACTGTTTCTAATAGGGACAACTGAATTTTAAAGTAGGCCTATATGTATTCCTAGTGAAATTTTCCAGTTTTCAAAGGTCTGAATTTCCAGTAATCTGGTAAACTTGTTTGATACATTAAAATGTTGATGCTGCTGAGTTTTAAAAGAAAGTCACATGGTGGAACCAGGAGAAATTACCAGTTTAAACACTTCAAACTAGTGTTGAAAACCTCTTGGAAGTTTATCAGTTTTGGGATGTGGAGAAGGTAGTATGTTTTTAATTTCAATTTAGATTAGTTAGAGCAAATTTGGAAGCTCAAAACATGCTTTCCTTCAACTCTCAGATTTAAAGAAACTAGCTGTAAAATCAATGAAGGGCACAGTGACTTCAGCTGACTACAGAAATCTGTTGAACTACAAAATCTGTGTAACTGCTATGACTGTAGTTAAACAGAGTTCCTTTTAAAATTGAAACTTGTTGGTTACCACTTAATGTCTGGTAGTCATTACCCTATACATGTTATTGTTATATTTGCACTATGTCAATTTGTGTCTAAAACAAATAGTTTAAGTATTAAACTATTATTGATCTATTATAAAGAACAATATTATATGGTATTTTGAAATCTAAAAATTTCTGGGTTGTTTCTACTAGTGCATACCTAGAAAAGACAATGAAAGAGCATGGCAAATACATAGTGATGGTTCCCATTTTGCATCCTTCCAGCTTCGAGTTACTTGTGGCTCAAGGATTTGGAATTGGAGGCAGAATCTTCATTTTCAATACCAGTGGAATTTTTTCCTTGAATTTTTATCCGATAATAAAATCTAGCGCTTAAGGATATTAACGAATGTATTTAATTGCTTGAATGGGAAATGTTCCATTGGTAGATTAGAGATATAAAGTAGCACAGTTACACTTAATTTGTTCAACCAGTGGTTACCAACCAATGAGAATGGATGCTTCTTATGTTTATAGTTTTCAGTTATTTATTTAAAGCAAAATTAAAATCAACAATTTTAACCATAACTTACCTACTCCTTGACGTAAATAATTTCTGTGCGAGGTAGATAATTGGAATTAAATATAATTACATGGAGGTGATTTGTTTATGACTACCTTTTAATGTGTTAATATAGTTGTTAAGTCATGGTTGATAAAATAAATCTCTATATTATGTTGATTACTAATATCAGCCTCTGTAGGGAGTTTCATTGAAGGGAACAGTATCCCACCGAACTCATCTCTGCAGTTATTGTATATGTCACTTTCAGGAAAGTGCATACTCAGTTTTAACCACAAAAAAAGTTGGTATGTCTTACACTCTATGCTAAGAATCAAATGGCTGTAATTTTTCAATATTTCTGAAACTACTCTTTGAATTTATTAGTGATTGCTTCTTATTAATAGATTATATCCCTGCATTTTATTTTGAGAATATGCACAATTCAAGTTATCTTTCCAAGTTTAGCGATAAAGTAGTTTTAGCTTTGGATACATAAAATAAAAGGAACGAAAATCTGAAATTTTCATTTATTCAAGTGGCTTTTGCATTCTATCAGTTGTCCTTACCATCCATGCCTCAGTCCATTAGAAGACAAAAATAGCAAATACTCATGAATTAGACTGTAATTTTGTTTGTGGTGTTTTAGCTCAGTCCTGAACTGAGAAACAGTCAATAGAGAAAGTCGGAATCACTGTGACTCCACCATTACCTAGAAGAAAGCACTCATCCAACTGTGACAGTGAGAAGAAAGCACCTTTCATGCATACCACGTCACTGCAGCCATCTCTAAGTGCAGCATGGCATCAGGGATTCTTATCTCTGACAACTTCTGTGTTGATGTTCTTGATAATCTCTGAATATAACACTGTCAAAAAGTTTCCCTGGGAAGGCTTATCCCTTCCTATTTAGCAGTGCTTTTATCTTTTCTGCATTAAGGGTACCCTCTGAGGCTGTTGAAGACATGAAAAAATCACTGCCAGTGTTGCCTAAGGTGTTGCATGTGTTGAGTTTGTCTGGCATCTTCTGTAAGTTGGAAAAGTCATGTAGGCCTTCAAGGCTACTGTGAAAAGGGGATGGTCCTGCTGAGGAATTTTTGTGTTTTGTGGGAGGTGGTAGTTCAACTACTCTCAGGCCCCCCTCTGTGCCCACCCCCTCAATTTTAAACCTTCTATTGCCATATGTTTTTCTTATGCCAATTGCCAGATTCATTTTTTCCCTTCTTATTACTCTGAAATTGTTCTTTGTGTATAATTAAGTAATTAGTTGGAATGAAAAATGCATATAGTTTGGCTATTCAGTTTCTCTGGTATAATATTATACTTATTATACTTAGAAAAATAACTAATATGATTTCATCTAAAGATTTCCTCTGCTTATTTTGTACTGTTAAGAAAGGGGAGTGTGGTCACGTTTATAAACATACTTTTTGCAGAACCAATGACAGTTTAGTATGCTATGGAAATAACCTAGTGAAAATAAAAATTCAGTTTTAGGCATTTATGTAGACTGCTCGCAGGTGTCAGTTACAGTAGAAGTCAATTTTCTACCTGTCTTCACGAATGGGTTTTGTGACAGTTATTCTGTATATTTGCATGGAGTAGATGACTTAAATAATGTGTTGCAAAATTCTGAAAGCAGCTGGTGCTTGCAGGGTTCTGGTGGCGCTGGCTACATCCTGCTGAACTTAAAAATCAATCTAACCAATCTTAAATCTCAAGCACTCAATAACATTTTGGTGTTTTTTAGGACATCCATCATGTTTGAAATTCTGTCCGGAGTTAACAACAAATGTGAAGGCCTTGAGGTGGCAGTGTATTGAATGCAAGACATGCAGTGCGTGTAGGATCCAAGGCAAAAATGCAGTAAGTTAGACTTGTTGGGTGTTACCTGCCTTTCTTTGTTTATAGTAGCTTTATAATTAGCACATGCAAAAATGCAAATAATTGGTGTACAACTTCAAGTAATGCTATATTAAGTATTTTTTTTCTTCCTTTTCTCCACCCCTTCATCCCTGCCCCCCTCAGGATAACATGCTTTTTTGCGACTCCTGTGATAGAGGGTTCCACATGGAATGCTGTGACCCACCACTATCCCGAATGCCAAAAGGTGATCTTAAAAATCTTTTCCATGAAAAAGCTTTCATTTGCAGTCTTGTATCAAGGGACCAAAACCTCTTGAGCATGCTAATTTGTTTTTTTTTCCCAATGATAAATTGTATGATTTAATTCCTGTCAAAGCCGGTTTTATTTGTCATTATATGAGTGGTTTTTTTCCTCAGGAAAATAATAAAGGTCTACATATAGTTGACCAGATGAATTCACTGTGTAATGAGTTGTTGGCCTGTTTATTGGAGGTGAAATTTTAGAAAGGCTGTTAAAAGGCTTGGAGTATATAAACTGACAAAGAAGTCCTTGCACAATGTTAAAGAGACTCTTCTTCATGCCTTTTGTAAGAGTAATTGGAAAACCAGGCAAACAAAACAAAATGCATGTGTCTTCAGGTTTTCTAATCTCTAGATTTCTGATACACAGCACCTCTCACTTTTGCTCTTACATCTTTATGGCTTTCCCTATTTAATCTTAAAGTTACACTGAAGACTTTTCTCAGTTCCTTCCTGCCAAGTCCCCAGCCTTATCTACAATAAATAAGTGTTTAGACGTGACTATCTATGTTAAAAGGATGCTAAATTCAAGTTGTATATTAAAATAAATATAGCTAGGTGTGATCTAATATATTCTTTAGCAGGCTCTACCCTGGTGGCTTTGTAACATGCATGTATATTTTTTACCCCGTCTTAATCGCATCTGAACAAAGATTTAAGTAGTGTAAGGAGGACAAGCTAAAAGAGAAATTCCTCCAGCAACCTATTTGCTCATCTTTTCTGTGATCGCTTTCCCTGAGCACTTTGCTTTTAAAAGTTTCAGAATATGGGTAGAGGTGGATCTCTTTTTTGGTCCACTTTCCCTTCCCTATGTCCTGTTCAAGAGATAATTTACTGACCTTGTATATAACAGGTATATATCTTGGTATGCATCTGCAGTACAGATTAGAAAAACTGTGTACAACTAAACTCTTTTTCCTTCATATAGGGATGTGGATTTGCCAGGTCTGTAGACCAAAGAAGAAAGGGAGAAAGCTGCTTCATGAGAAAGCTGCGCAAATAAGGCGACGATATGCAAAACCTATTGGACGACCGAAAAATAAATTAAAGCAACGAATGTTGTAGGTTTCTCCTGGTTTTTATTTCTTTAAATGTTTCTGAGAATGTAGTCAGATAAGAGTTTGATACAGGTTTAAGCATAGTTTTTAACTGTATTTCAAGTCAGGGAAAATAGATGATGAGTGATTTAGTATGTGCCTTTCAGCCCCATGTCCAATAACTTCTAAATTATAGTAGGTGCTTTCGGTGTCATGTCAGAAGGTGATAAAAAAAATCCTGTAACTTAATTTTTCAGATCCCGTAAGTGTTTATCAAAATTTTACATATGGCAGATGGAAATAAACTTCTGTATAATAACACATGCCACAGCTGTCTTTTAAGTGTAGCTTCAAGTAATTGAAGTACCTACAGAAAACAAAGTGGATAATGTTGGGCTACGAATATGCAACTTCAGGAGACCATTCTGCTTGAAGATCTGTCCAAAAACTGTATAAAAATTACTTTATTACTTAATATCGGCTCACAAAACCTGTTCCACAAAGCAAACTATGCACGTGATAGAGAAGTTCTTGTTTCAGTGGTACTCTAGAAAAGATTATTGTTTGAATTCTGCTGTTAAACTGCCACTGGTTACTAAGAAAAGAGATTGCAATTCCTCTTGTTTCTCAGGACTGTGTTTATCTAAGACATGAGTGTGATGTAATTTTTTTTGGCATCTGTCTTCCCAGGAAACACTGTAGTTGGACATTGTAAGTCTTGGTTAGAGGATTGTTTAAGTAGCGTTCAAATACTGAGCTGACATTACACTGAGTATTAAACAGGAACAGATTCTGTGTCAGCTACAGTAGCATGTTGCCCTCCATCTCATGTTCCTATCCACCTACACCTTTCTTCCCCCTCTTTAAATATTATTTAACTATTTGGCTGTGTCAGTTCAGCAGCTGAAAAGCTTTCTGACTCTATCAACTACTCATTCTGTACATTGTGACATTTTTCTCTATAGTCTAAAAACCTGTTTCATATTATTCAGAGTTTCATGGGAGCTGCTGTAAAACTTTGCATTTTGCAAAACAAGGATTTTTGAAGCCAATGGAGCTCACATATGAAAACAGAAGGAAAAGTACTTACAGTATAGCACACTAGTCAAGTTGATGTACTTGATGCTGTGCATCTTGCTCTATTCTCTTTACCCTTTCTCTTTGCCAGGATCTTTCATCTTGCCTTTTTGGTTCTTGTCCTAAAGTTCGACGTATGTTGCTCTACGAAAGTAGTTCAGGACAAGAATAAAGTGTGACACTGCATGAAAGTAAAAGATGTAGTTGTATTGGCTCATGAGGCCATGCTGTTAGAGTGGGCAAAATATTGTACTTCTCCATTCTCCTCCTGAATAAATAGCTTAGGAATTTGAAGGTCATTGAAATTTCTATATCATTGTGTGTGCATAATAAAAATATTCCCTTTATCTCTAGCTATACCTTGGGCTTTAGTTGTACCTCTGGTTTTACCCTTTGAAAACACATAAGCCTTCAGGCAGAGGTTAGGGCTCTCTTGCGGTTCAGGAGTGGTACTCCTGTCTTAGTGCTGCTATGAGACTCCAAACCACGTGCTGCTTGCTTGCTTGCTTCCCCCTCTCTTGTGAGTGTCGGGAGAGGAGAATTGAAGGCACAAAAAGTAAAGATCCCAGGTTGAGATAAGAAGAATTTACTGGAAGCAGCAATGAGATAAGAAAGCAAACAGTAACATCGACAATACCAGTAGTGAAGTGTACAAGATAGGCAAAACAATTCACATGTGATTATTTGGAAGCAGTGCTAACCCAGCTGCTCCCCGCTTACCCCACTGCAAAGAACCCTTTCTCCCTGAAAGGGGTCCCTTCCCCTGCCCCCAGCACTGATGCGAGGTGCTATGGAGTAACTTCCAGGTCCTGGCCACGCTCCCCCTGGCTACTGCCAAAATTAACCCTGCCCTGGCCAGAATCAGGACTGGTTCTAATACAGTACTGCCATCTTACTTCTTTACAGACATGTCTCTGATTTGGGTTCCCACAGTGGATTTAGCAGCAATGTCCCCCCAACACTAATTCTGTTTTCCTCCTTCCTCATACAAGTGGTAGTAGTTGGAAATTTTCTAAGGGTTTTACTGTTACATTTTGCTGTTGAAATTATGAGCTGCAACTTTTCAAGTAAACATCATGCTAAATGAGGCGGAAGTTTTTAGTATTGATGATGATGATTAATAATTTCGTAAGGGTTTTCTTTGTAGCACGAGAGCTGCATGAGCATGTTACAGGAGTACTTGGGAAGCTCTTTATAAAATAAATATTTGCAGTACTGCCAGCACATTTCTATTGCTTCAATGTCTTATCTATATATAAGAACAAAATAATCTTGTTTTGGAAAAATAGTGGTTAGGAGATAGAATAAGAGAAGAGACTCTTCCTCATGAAATCCTTTTTTAAAGTGATTATGGAGTATGGAAGACAATAGTGACAAACATAAAGAGTGTGGTCACATGATATACAGGAAGGTTAGCCAATGTCACTTAGTCCTTGTATAGTACAAAGAAAATCTGTCCAGTGGTACTGGAATAATTTTTTGCCTGTTGACCATCTGTAGGAAGCCCTTCACAGGCAGATTACTGTGGAAGATTAACTTAAACCAGGTGTGTGCTGGCCTCTGGCACTGCTGGTGCTTACTGCATCTGGTGCTGAGAATAGGCCTTGTGATAGACTTGAGCTTGTGATGCCAAAGGACTCAAAAGACTTCGAAGTTTTTGGTTTTGTTGCCTCTTAGGAACTAACCAGATTTAAGGATGTGTGGGTGGAAAAGCGACTAGTTCTTAAACTGGTGGGCCCTTGGAGGTCAGTAAACCAGATGGCAGCCCTAGGCTCTTGAATCTCTAATTAGAAGTAACCTGTTGCAATTAATTACTTCAGTATCTCAATTAAGAAAATCTGTAGAAGAAAACTTTATACTGCAAAGTAAATAAGCTGACTTCAAAGAGCAGGATGGAAAAGGGAATGAAAGAAAGCATGTGATGCAACTATGTAGCTTTGTTTGCCGTTGTCGTTTGATTGTGTGTCCTGATAGCTATTTCTTTAACTCCAGATATTTTTTAAAATTCTGTTTCTATATGCTACAATATGCTACCCTTCAATGTAGTTCCTCTCTTCAGTTATTAGCAACTAGTTAAACCTGTATTTTGCTGTCACAAATGTTGGCTTTCAGTATGCCCTTTTTCTTCGTAGCATTTAAATAAGATTCACCGCTGTGTTTTTTTCCTAACACCTTTTGTGTTGGGACTGATTAGTTCATGGCTTTTCTGCAAGCACACCTTGGTTATAGTTTTGTTCTTTCCTTTGCTATTTTTGGTTTTTGCCATTTTTAGAATTTCTAAGGAAAAGAGTCTATTTCTTTGGTTTTGTTGTAGTGCTCTTAATAAACCACCTAATTTGGCTTTTAGATCTCGGTAGCAATTTTTACTGCCACATTTTACATAATCCAACAGGAATGTGGAAAAAAAAATAGCAGTTTCTTAAAGATTGACTGTATTGCTTTAAAGGATTAATAGATTTTCTCTACAGTTTAAGCAAATGTAGTCTGAAGTTAACTGTTTTGATGTCATGTTAGCACTAAAAACATGCATCTCCTCTGTGTGTACAATAAACTGTATGGTGATGGAGCAGTTGTTGTACAAATACAGTGTAATGATACTTTTTCCAAAGAAGCACACTTTGACTATGCCTAGAAGTATGTGGGAAGGCTGTATACTTGGGAGATCTTGCTATGCCAGCTGCTTCCATTT
Source organism: Pardalotus punctatus (assembly GCA_013400915.1). Taxonomy (NCBI): domain Eukaryota; kingdom Metazoa; phylum Chordata; class Aves; order Passeriformes; family Pardalotidae; genus Pardalotus; species Pardalotus punctatus. Next base: position 474,587 of record VZTX01007314.1, on the reverse strand, counting down.
ATATATACTGTGGATTATCTTTTGAAGATAAGAGGGGAGGGGGAACAAAAAGGAAAAGGGGGAAAAAATAGCTGGATGTTATGTCATAGTGTGAAATGTATTTCCGAAGTGTATATGTCTTTAAATTTCTTTAAAGATTTTTAAGTGCAGTGGCCTAGGTAGCGTGTATAAACTGTAGTACTATTTGGCAGTAAAGATTTTGAATGCTGATTTTTATTTTTCAAATTTTTGCATAGGTCTGTAACCAGTGATGAAGGATCCGTGAATGCATTCACAGGAAGGGGGTCACCTGGTAGGGGTCAAAAGACTAAAGTCTGTACCACACCTTCATCTGGTCATGCTGCATCTGTGAAGGATTCAAGCAGCAGATTGCCTGTTACAGACCCCACTCGGCCTGGTGCCACCACCAAAATCACCACCACCTCCACCTACATATCTGCCTCTACACTTAAAGTTAACAAGAAAACCAAAGGGCTCATTGATGGCCTTACTAAGTTCTTTACGCCATCACCTGATGGTCGCAGATCACGAGGTGAAATAATAGACTTTTCAAAGCACTATCGTCCAAGGAAAAAGGTCTCTCAGAAACAGTCATGCACTTCTCTTGTGTTGGCTACAGGTACCACACAAAAGCTAAAACCTCCACCTTCTTCACTTCTACCCCCACTCCCCATCTCTGGTCAGAGCCCCAGTTCTCAAAAATCCAGCACTTCGACTTCTTCTAACTCTCCCCAAAGTTCTTCCAGTCAGTCAAGCATACCCTCCTTTAGTAGCCTTCCTAGTAGCAGTCGGCTAAAGGGACTCTTTGATGGACCCTCTCATGCCTGTACCACTCAGGAACAGTCTCGAGCAAAGGGTCACCCAGGCTATGCACCCCACAACCATTTGTGTAGTAAACCAGAATTATCTTCCACATCAACATCTGATAGTCATTTCTATGCAAAGAAAAATGTTAAGAGTAGGTTTATTTCTCATGCCTGTGCCTCTGGATGGGGTGTGTCTAGAGGACATGCTTTTAAAGCAATTGCTCACCTCAAGAGAACAGTTTTCTTTAAAAAGCACAGGACTCTAGGCAGATTAAAGTATAAAGTGACCCCTCAGGTGGGGACCCCCTCACCAGGGAAGGGGAGCTTGACAGACGGAAGGATTAAACCTGATCAGGATGATGGTAAGCAAAGGTCAAAACGCCAACCAAACCTGCGTCCCGTCCAAAACCAAAATTCTTATCACATAGGTCTTAGCTATTTCTCTTGTTCTTACTTCACTTTCATACAAAGCAACAAAACTTTGACCTTGTATCTAATGCTGACTAAATCTCCAAAACATTTTTGGTTGGTTTTTTTTTTCTGACTAATACCACACCACTTTTTTATTATTTTTTTGCATCTGTAGTGACACTAGGAGCCCCAAATGCCTTCATAATGTTGCTTATGGCTGTGTAGTAGCGCATGAGTAGCCACTTGTCATGCTACTTCCTTGTTCTTCCCCTGCTGTTTCTGTGGCAGTAGTGCTGTCATCATGATTGTGTGCTGTCAGTGCTTATAATGGTGGGCATTTCAATTCATTTCCCTCTGCTCCATTGCTTTTTCATGAACAGTTCCATCATACTACAGTCTCCACAACACTTGATCTGTACTGCTGTGAACTACCTTTTTTATAATTACTTTTATTTAAGGAAAACATCCATTTGATTTACAATGTTTGAATGTAGACTTAGCTTAGCATTAATCTCCAAGTTTTAAGGACAACTTTTTTTTTCTCTTGTATTTGTTTTTACCTTCTAGAGTATACTGGAATTTATCAGTGGCATAGTTCTAGCAATAGAATATGCTCCATTTCATGAGGTTCAAAACTAATTTAGTAGAACTGGACTATAAAGGCTTATACAGACAGACAAGCAAGTACCAAAAAATAGTTCATGCAGCAACAAACTACAAAACAAGGAGGGTGAAGGTTTCACTTCTGTTACCTAGTAATCCCAAATTTGGTTAAAATGGGGAGTCATAACAGCTATAGTTGCAATCCTATTTAGTAGTATCAGTTTGGTAAGGCACATGTAACCTTCACATCTGTGAATAAACTTTTTGCTGGTTTTAAATAACAGATACTGAAATCAAACTAAGCATCAAACAAGAAAATACGGATGTATTTCTGTTGGGAAGCAAGGACACTGTTACACAGGAGGATTTGGAAGTATTTAAGCAGGCCCGAGAACTTTCCCTGGAGGTAAGAATCATATTGCAGAAAACGTAGTTGTTTTTGTAAATAAAAACTCGGTTAATTTTCAGTCAATTCATCTTAATTTCTAATATATTCCTTTTTATCTAATGCATCATGCTTGCTGTGAATTTTATTTGTGAGACACTGTATATACAGTTACATTCTCCCAGATAGGAGACAGGGCATCATGCTGGAATGGGTCAGATGATAAGTGACACTTAAGATATACTTAACAATATACTTGGGCATTTCGGACACAGGACTACAGGATTGAAAATAGAGTTTAAAAGTAGCTGACAATCCTGGTCAGGACTGAGAGGATGTTGGTCGGTGGGAACATGCCTGATGATTTTCCTCTGTGAATAAAGCAGATACTCTAAAAGCTAAGTCTGTGCCACAAAATACTGCTTGGTAGAAACCCAGGTTTAGTGAGTTCACAAATTCATTTTACCTGATTACTTACCACACTTTAAGTACTATAGACTTTTTCTAGCAGTGGGAATATTTGAGCTGAATCTAGTGAACCAGACGTTGATTTTTCTGTGTCTGTGAAATGAGCAACCAGTGTCTTTGAGAACCTGGGTCAGAAGGTAGGTGAATGTAATGTTTCAATTGCTGCTTTCTTGAAATGGCATCCTAAGTGGCTGTGTGCTGTACTTTTTTGGGTAATGGAAGTCACTTAATTTTTTTTTCAGGTTTAGTGTACACGAACTGACATTACCTGCTGTGTGGGTCAACGCAGTGACTTTGTTACAGTCTTCATTCAGAGTGTGTTAACCAACAAACTCAAATTGAGTTTAAAGATTCAGTTTCATTATTAGCTTGTACTTCGGTTTGCTCATGGAAATAGTTCCCACCTCTTGCCTTCTTTATCTTTCATATGCAGTTCCCAAGAATGTTAAGTGGTTAAGATTTTCTAAAACTGTGACATTGAAATGGCTTGGTTGTTGGTACCTTTCTTACTCTTTTATATTTTGCCAGCCCTTTGGGGTCTTGCAGTCGTCTTCTGATCAGCTTACATGTAGTGTCATAGCTAAAATTAATGTGTTAGTACATTCTTGACTGTTTGAGGTAAATTCCAGTTACTCTAGAAGGGTTATGCTGATACCTTTTCTCTCATTGTTTTGAAAAAAGAATGGCTTTGAGTTCCCACCAGAGCTATAGAGAAGTCTTCACACTAGATGCTGTGGGTGAAGAGAGCTTGAGGCTCTTGTGCCTCTTATTTGGCTGGGCTTTTGCTGTTTGTATTTGCTGTTTGCAAACTCTGTGCTCTGTCAGGGTTTAAGGAGCTTAAGCAACTGGTGTGGATACTTCAGGTTTCTCATGCTTTCAGTGGGTGAAATTAGTTATATAAAGCTAAAGTTTCTTTTACATTTTCTATGATTAATTTTTT